>RJWH01003644.1:0-122022 GCA_004363575.1 Solenodon paradoxus
CCACCCGCCCGCCAGTCTCGCTCAGCTTTCCCTCCTGTGGAAGCATCCCGTCCGCACCCCTTCTCCTCCCGGCCCGCCCGCCTTTCCCCACCGTCCCCACCGGTGCCCTCGGGTAAACAGATGATCCCGTCGCCCTGCACCCAGCGGTAGCAGGGAAAAAAGACTTCGCCATGGGTCCCGGGCCCCTGGACAGTGATCCATTTGCAGAACCAGTCGATCGCCATCAGGCCTCTGTGCTTGCGCAGCTTCACCAGCAGGAGGCGCCCCAGATGTATGGGGACTTTGCTCTCAAACTCTATCTCCTGCGGGACAACACAGAGCTCAAGGGACGCGACTGAGGGTCTTCAAAGAGGGCTGCGGGGGTCAATGATCCTTCAGTGAAGCTTAGCCCGGCCTTCGTCTCAGAGCTCTCCCCACGAGAAACCTGAATCTGGGCTGGAGGAGGCGAGGCCCAGCGCAGTGGAGGGGACTCCAGCCACTGGTCCGCATCTCTCCTTCTACACTCCCTCCACCCAGGCGGGGACACGCCGCTCTACTCGTCCTCCTCTCGGGCTTCTTTTTTTCCGACCTTGCACAACACCCGCGGGCGGCCTTCCTGGGGGGTCTGGCTTCCCAGGCGCTGGTGACTGCGAGGCTCTTGCTCCCCCCAACCCCACCCCAACCCCAGCTCGGGCACTGACCTTGCCCGGCATGGCAGGCCGCAGGCACCTGCCTAGGTCCGCCTCCCCGTGCTCGCCCACCAGCCACAGCTGCACCAGGTTGCTGGAGCCCGCCAAGACCGAGTTCCCGGTGGCCACGCGGACCGTGTACTTGCCCATCTTGCTGGGACTTGGAGAGGAACCTGGAGGAAGGAAGCAAAGAGTAAGAAGATACACACAGACCAGAGTCCTTGCTGTGTTGGGTTCCTCCCACAGAGGAATGGGCATATATCTCCTCTCGATCAGGATTTCTCCCAGAAACTCTGGGAGGTGCACGTCACCCTTAGCCACTCGGAAATTATTCACCGGTGCCAGTTCCACGCCCAGCCAGTTGAACATATAGGCCTCCAGATGATGACAGCTAATCACTGGCTGTCACCCCCACCCAATTAAAGAGCAACAAGTAACAGAGATGAGGGATGTGGGATGCTTTGGAGTGTGGAAGTATGTTTAATGAAAAATGAGGAAACTGTCTTGGCAAGAATTCCAGGCTTTTTATTGAAAACAAGAAGAAGATAACAATGAATACCTGGTTTAATGGATTGGTTTATTGTCTGACCTGGGAGCTAAGAGGGAGGAGTTTAGAATTCCCCCTTCAAGTCCAGTCATGAAGTTTCCACCTGGTTTCCTGACTTTATGGGACCAACACTGGAGACAGAGCACCTGTGATGAGCCCCATCAACTGTACCAAGCACAAACGGCTCCCGGATTTCTTCTTCCCATCATTTCTATCCACCCCTTCCCAGGCCTTCCAGCTCGCCACTCTGCTGGCTCTTTTTCTGGAGGGCCTGTACATCATCAATAAAAAAGTCCCAGCTTTTTGTTTAAACACAGCTTCCACCTCCTCATGTTGAAACTCAGTCTTGGTGGGCTCCAGCCACCTGGTGCAGCTGTGGCTGGTGGGCAAGCACCAGAAGGCAGACCTAGGCAGGTGTCTGCGGCCTGCAATTTGGGGCAAGAAATCAAAAAGTATACAAACCTAAAACATTTTGTTCTGAAGTGAAATCATGAATGTTAAGCCATTTGCGAATGTTTCTCTAGAGGTGGAAGTTTTTGAGTGTGGATCCACAAAAGAGCTTCCCTGCGTCTTTCTTACACAAACCAGACCCACATGAGTTGGAACAGAACTTGACAAATGAACGAAATCCAATAAAAATAGACTTACAGTATATCAAATTAGTGGTTACAAGAAGGCAAGGGGTGGTAGGCAAATTGGGTAAAAGGGGTCAGTTATATGACTGAAATGAGAACCAGAGCGGTGATGGTAAATTTGGTGTATTGCATGCAGGCGTTGATTCACAATGATGCACGCCCTAAACTGACATGTCATGCTGCAGCACAGCTTTCATAAGATTAATTAAAATAAGAGTTAGAACCTAAAGGTTTTCCCCAATTTCTTACTGCAGTAACTTTGTTTTCTAAAGTAAACTCATATGTACAGATTCACCATATGTGCAGTGTCCCCATTCCTTAGATATGTCAACACACCCTGCCTTCAGCGAATCACCAAGTGTTCTTCACCGGTGTCCAGTGGGCTCTGCCACCACTTGCACAGCCCCCCGCCCCTGTCCCGGTCCCTATGGATAGCCTCAGTTCTATTGCAAGTGTTCAACATCGGTTTTGTTTTGTCTATTCCTTTGTTTTATCGATTCCGATCCACCTGTGAATGAGGTCATCTGATATCTTTCTTCTTTTGACTTATTTCACTTAGCATAATCCCCTCTTAATCCATCCATGTTGATTCAAATGACAGGGTTTCTTCTCTTCTTGAGGGTTGTGTAATATTCCATTATATATGTGTGTATACACATATATACATATTACATATATATATGTTTCACAACTTCTTTATCAACTCATCTGATCTTGGGCACTTAGGTGGTCTCCAGTTCTTACCTATTGTGAACAGGGCTGCAGTAAACATGGGGATACATACATCTCTGCAAGTCAGTGTTTTTGTATCTTTTGGGTAAATTCCCAGAAATGGGATGGTGGGGTTATACGGGATTTCCATCTTCAACTTTTTGAGTAATCTCCACACTGTTCTCCATAGGGGCTGCACCAATTTGCACTCCACCCAACAGCATAAAAGTGTTCCCTTTTCTCCACATCCTCACCAACATTTGTTGTTTCCAGCCTTTTGGATAATAGCCAGTCTCTTCGATATAAGGTGGTATCTCATTGTTTTGATCTGCATTCCCCTGACAGCCAGCAAGAAGGAACATCTTTTCATGTGTCTGTTGGCCATCTGTATGTCTTCTTCAGAATAATGTCACTCGAATTCCTCTTCCCAATTTTTAATTGGATTGCCTATTCTTCTGTTATTGAGTTTTATGGCTTCTTTGTATAATTAGATAAGGAATGCAAATATCTTCTCCCAGTTAGTGGGTTGTCTTCTTGTTTTGGTGACATTTTCTTTCAATGTGAAGAAGCTCTTTAGTTTGATGCAGTCCCAGTTGTTCATTTTTCTTTTTGTTTCCCTTGATGCTGGAGTTGAGTCCCCAAAGACTTCTCTAAGGCTGATGTCATGGAATGTCTTTCCTATGTTGTCTTCCAAGCATTTTATGATTTCTGGTCTTATGTCCAAGTCTCTAATCCATTTTGAGTTAATTTTTGTGAATAGTTTTAGAGTGTGTTCTAGTTTCATTCTTTTGTTTATGTCTGTCCAGTTATCCCAACACCATTTATTGAAGAGACATTATTTTCTCCATTGTATGCTTTTGGCTCCTTTGTTGTAGATTAACGTATGTGTGTGAGTCAGTTTATAGTGAGTGATTCAGTTCTGTTCTACTGACTTGCACTGATATTATTATTCTACCACCATACCATTTTGATCACTATCACTTTGTAGTATAGCTCAATGTCTGGGATGTAATCCCTCCAGATTCACTCTTTTTTCTCATAATCGCTTTTGCTATTTGGGGTCTTTTGTTGTTCCATGAAAATATTAAGATTTTTTTTTTTATTTCCTTGAAATAATGCCATGGTATTTTAATGGAGATTGCATTAAGCCTGTATTGCTTTAGGTAAGATGATCATTTTAACAGTGTTGATTCTTCCCAACTTTGATCAGGGAACGTCTTTCACTATCTTTGTGTCCTCCTACTTCTTTTAAGAAAGACTTGTAATTTTCATTGTACAAGTCTTTCGCCTCTTTCGTTAAGTATATTCCAAGATATTGGATTTTTTTACATCTATTTTAAACAGCATGGT
Source organism: Solenodon paradoxus (assembly GCA_004363575.1). Classification (NCBI taxonomy): domain Eukaryota; kingdom Metazoa; phylum Chordata; class Mammalia; order Eulipotyphla; family Solenodontidae; genus Solenodon; species Solenodon paradoxus. The sequence goes on from RJWH01003644.1 coordinate 3,912, forward strand.
TTTCTTGATTTCATTTTCTTCTAGCATGTTGTTTGCACACAAAAATGCAACAGATTTTTGTGCATTGAATTTATAGCCTACCATTTTATTGTATTCATTGATTATTGATTCAGTTTTTTTAATAGAAATTTTAGGGTTTTCAAGTCAAAAAATATATATATGTATATATATATAAAAAATCATCTCATCTGCAAATAATGATAGTTTTACTTCCTCCTTTCCATTTGGATTCCTTTTATTTCTTTTTCTTGCCTAATTGCTCTGGCTAAGACCTGTAGTATGATATTAAATATCAGTGGTGAGAGTGAACAGACTTGCCTTGTTCCTGACCTTAGAGGAACTGCTTTCGATTTTTCACCATTGACTGTGATGTTGGCTATGGGTTTATTGTGTATGGCCTTTATTATATTGAGGTATGTAACTTCTATCTCCACTTTATGGAGGATTTTATCATAAATGGGGGTTGAATCCTGCCAAAAGCTTTCTCTGTGTCTATTGATAGGATCATGTGGCTTTTCTTCTTGTTCTTGTTGATAAGGTGTATTATATTGATTTATGTATGTTGAACCATACTTACATCCCTGGGGTAAATCCCACTTGGTCATGATAAATGATCTTTTTGATACATTGTTGGATTTTATTTGCTAATATTTTGTTGAGAATTTTTGCAGCTGTGGTCATCAGAGCTATTGGTCTGTAATTTTCTTTCTTGGTGATGTCTCTGTCAGCTTTTGATATCAGTGTGATGTCAGCCGCATAGAAAGTGTTTGGAAATATTCCCTAATCTTCAGTATTTCGGAAGAGTTTGAGAAAAGTAGGTATTAATTTTTCTCTGAAATTTTGGTAAAACTGATTAGAAAAGCTATCTGGTCTTGGGCTTTATTTTTAGGGAGACTTTTGATTACCTCTTCAATTTCCTTGCTTGTGGTTGTTCTGTTCAGGTGTTCCAATTCTTCCAGGTACAGTCTCAGCAGACTGTATTTTTCTAAAACTCTGTCCACGTTCTCTGGATGTCCACTTTATTGGCATAGAGCTGTTCCTAGTTGTCTCAGGATATTTTGTGTATCTGTGGTATCAGTACATTCCTCTGCCTTATATTCTAGTTCACTGATTCTATTGGAGGCTTCATCCATCCTATTTGAGTCCATTTATGGAGTTCTTAAGTTCAGCTATTGTGGTCTTCGTTTCTTTGATATCTTACTTCATTTCTGTTCTCTATTTTTTTGTTGTTTTATTTTTCTTTCTATTGTTTTCTTGATTTCCATGAATATGTTTATAAGTGTTGCCCTAAATTCGTCCTTAGGTAGTTTGCACATGTCTGTTGTGTTCAGATTTTCCCCTGGGTTTTAATGGAATCCATCATTTTGCATATATTTCTGTGTTTTCATTCTGTTCATCATGCTGTTTATGTTTCTATGGGTTAGATTTCCTTGTAGTGATGGAACTGTTTAGGGTATTGACTTGCACCAAAAAGCCTGGATCTTGGTTTGGACACTGAGAATCCTTGAGTTGTGTGTCATCACCGCTGGTTGGATTTGTTGACATTCTTAGATGGACCCTGCTTTGGGACTGTGAGTTCAGCCTATAGGGCTGGAATTTGTGTGGGGGACACAGAGTCTTCCATCAGTGCCCCGGCTCTGAACTATAATGACCACCCTCAATCAGCAATCCGGCTGCAGCTCTGTCTCCACCCATAGGGTGGTACTAATGGGAAGTATTGAAATTTCCACCCTCCTAGGGGACTCTTTCTCCTTTTAAGCCTGGGGGAGGGATTTCCTGTGGGTGGGGCCTCTGGCTCTGGAGCAATGTGGTAGTAGGGGGTGGGAACTGAGGATTCCTCTGGTTATGGTGGTGCCCTGGGTAATTTGGCGGTGTGGGGTTGGGGGGTGCCTGGCTCCCACTCAGGCCTGCTTCTGTTACCTTCTAAGTGACTCCTGGGAGGGCTGGTGCTTCCACAGTTCCACCCCCTCTGCCACTCCCCCCAACCCCCACAGGCTGGGAAACCCAAATCCACAATATAGCCCTAAAGCCCATTGCCTTTGTCAACCCCGGTGCTGGTGATGCTCTTACTTCTTACTCCCTGCAGCTCTGGGACCAGCCTCTCGGCACCATGTGTGTCTGAAGAATAGGGGACTGTGGTTGTTCTGCAGGGAGGAGAGGCAATATGCCCTACTAGATTGCCATCCGGACTCCTCTCCTAAGGTTCTTGCGGGGGAAAATTACGCACCGCATCTCTCTGGATCTTTACACTTCTCCACAAAGTGTTTTCAGTTATCTTGTTTGCACCTAATCATTAACTTGACAGTGATTTTTTAATGATTTTTCACACAGTCCTAAAGTATTCAGCTTGGCTTTAATAAAAGCAATATCATTACATAGACTTATTTTGTCGGTTGGTCTATAAATTGCATAATTACCATAACAAATACAACCGGTATCAATAATTTGGAAAACACACGTTCTTGATAAACATAAATAACAGCTGGTGGTCATCAAATTGTCAGATGTGTCAGGAATCAGCTTACTAGTTATAATGTTTGGCATGTTGTGGGCACGTTAGTCTCTGGAGGGAATGAATATGCAGTGTCGGTTACCCGATAAGTTGGTTAATTGTAGATGATTTGGAAACTTCCCTTGTAAAGTACAGTTTTTCTCTGATGCTACCCTGTCTACTCAGCCAGGACTTAAGAATCCAGGAGCCTGAATGGACACAACACTCCCTGCTCCCTGCTACACAGGGTGGTGTCTCCACTGTTTCTTCTGAACACTCTTTTGAAGTTCACAGTGTTTGCCAATAAAATCTTCTTTCCTGCCTCCTCAATATGGGAAACACTCTCTTCTCTCCACAGACTCCAATCCCTGACAAACTTCACCTCCACTCTGTGACCCTCCGGAGCCTCCACTTCTATTCAGAATAGAGACCGCTTACACCTTTAGCAAAATGTTCCCATCACTGTCTCAGCCTCCAAATCTCTACTTTTCAGTCACCAACTAATCCAGTCATGACTCAGACTTAATTTATTATCACTTTTGGAGAGAGAGAGAGAAATTTTTTTCTCTACAGCACAAGAATGAGTGTGGCTGTGAAGATATTGCCATTATCTTGGTACTGTGCCTTCAGCAAATATCTTCTCTAGGAGGAAGAGCTACCAGTTGTCTTCATCCATTACCTCAAAATTTAAAATGCAAATTACAAAATGAATATTAAACTTGTAAAAGTGATTTTAGAAATTCCCACGCTATCCTCATCACTGCAAAACCTTCAGACATTGGGAAAATTCTCCAAATAAAAATATGATTTAATCATATTTGAACAAAGCCACTTGCTTTGAATTGGCCCGAAAGATCTGAGACTACCTCAAGGAAAGAACCTCAAAGTGAGATGGTGGAGGAAGACTGGAGTAGTGGTTAAGGGCACACAAGTTTTTGAGCCAGACAGACTCGAGTCTAACTCTTGGCATGCTTCTAACTTTCTGGGTGACCCATGACACATTGCTAAGTGTCTTAGTATCTTCATGTCCTGGTCTATAAAGTGAAAAGTATAATACCCACATCATAAACTATTTGAGCATTAAAATGTCTACTGTGAAAACTCTTCATAATACAGTATTTAACTTGTAATAAGCATTCAGTGTAATGGTGCATGTCATCATCTTGCACAACAGAACATCAAGACTTAAAAGGGAAGCAGAGCTTGTGATTTAAACTGTATTACAGAATATTGGGCACAGACTGGAACATCCTGAAGTCATCAGTTATAATGGTATCATGTGGCTTTTTGAAGGTATGAACTTAAAAGTGCAACCATATCAAAGCAGGAATTTTCTACACAATTTAGGTTAGTTTTAGAATTATATTCTCCAGTACTTCCAGGGCTTTATTAATCAGTCAACTTCCTGTATGTCCCAGAGATGCCTCCCTATGGCTGGAGAAGACCAAAATTAATAAAGATTTGTAGGTAAACCAAAATATACACTTGGGCCTGTGACAGAGGTAGAGTGATCAGAGAAAAGCTTTTTAGATTTTATTACCATGTTCTTCTCATCTAAAATTGATTCAAGAATTGGAATTAAAAAAAAAGAGATGAATCAGTCTTTAACTATAAACACCACTTAAAAGTATCTGGAAGGATTATTCATGTTTAACTAATTGCATGACATCTGTTTGATGAACAGTTTTGTTAATGAATTCTATGGTGAACTAAGATAGGCTGTTCACAAAACATTATATTAATTAGCAGAATGCCTCTGTCTCTGAGATCCGTGGGTGAGTACAACACCATAAAACCGACAGGCTGAAAGAACCTGAACAACACAAGCTCATAGCTCTCCAACTGAAGCAATTCCAGGCAAAGAGCCCCAAGACCTTACAACCACTTGGTCTTGACCACAGCCTCAGTAAACTGAGGCAGGTATAAATATTTCAGGGAAAATGGAAAATGTCCAAAAAGAAAAATGTCTATGTCAATCCCCCGAAGGAGTCTGCTCCATTGGCCCTGAGATACTCTTAAATGCAGTAGGCGAAATAACCCCAGTCAGTAGGCATCCTATCTCCTTTCTGATAGACATTAGAACTATCTTCTCCACCCTTAGCACCTTACAATTCCTCACCATAATCCTTCCGGAGTTGGGGGAAATCACTTATCACATGATGTGGCATTCTCCCTTTCCATATCTCTTGGACTCTGTGATACATAACATAGCCTTTTATTAAATTCCACAACCCTGCTAAGCTATTAGGCAGAGATCTACTTTCTAATTTATCTGTTAATATTGTATTGTCCAAACGATGAACCCTTGAAGTTCAGAGCCTCTTCCCCTACTCAGCTTTCTCCTCTAATTGCTCTGAGAGATAGTCCCTGTTTCCTTGCTCCCCTCACACTTCCCCACACCCTGGGACCTCATTAGGACATGTTCACTCATTTTCCACAATCCCTTTTGGTTATAAGATCAACAAAGCTAGGACAAATTTGGGAAGCAGAGCCCCTAACAGTAGAAATCTCCACCATGCCTCTTCCTGATCTATCCTAGTATTCTTTAAAACCTAAAGTAATTGAAGATCTCAGATCTATTATTAAAGGACTCCTTAAAGAGGGCCCCTCTTCTCTATTTGTAGTTCTGTTAACAAACTTATCTTCCACGTAAAAGACCTCAGAGCTCACAATCTGCTGTAGACACTATTAAAGAGGATGAGAGAAAATATTTGTAAAACATACATCTGGTAAGAGATTTGTATCCAAAATGTTCATAAAACTCTTGAAACTCAACAAGGAAATAAATAGCTCAACTTTAAAAATGAATAGAAGTGGATAAATTCTATTCCATATTTTGGAATATAGACATATTTCAAAAATATTATTCCACTTACATGAAGTACCTAAAGTAGTCAGAGTCACAGAGGTAAAGCTGTAGATCTGGGCCAAGGAAGAGAGCACCTCCAGCAATTAGATGTTATCCAGCTCCCTAAATCTCATGATATGAATCTACCCTTACCATAAGATGCATGTTCTCACATTGGTTAGAAGCTTTCCCATGTAAGAAAACCAATGCTCTACTGTTGATCAATTCTATTAAAACAAATTTCCCCTCCTAGGGTATTCCACTTTCCCTCTCGAATAAACAGGAAACTCATTGCAGCAATAACACCCAACAAGATTCAACAAGCTCTTCCTCTGTGCCCCAAATTACACTGTCCTTATCACTCCCTTATCACTCCCAGTCATCTGAAATGACTGAGCAAGCAAATAATTAAAACTAAAATTTCAAAACTCTCAAATGATTTCAATCTTTCATGGCCCTGACAAGTCTCAAGTCTTCCCCTGTTGGACATTAGCCTTATAAAATAATTACTGACAGAATTAGGAGAATTTCACACGCAAAGTAGTTTGTTTATTTGCTTGGTTTTCTGTGTATCTGACCGTTAATTTTCCAAATGTTTCATCAGAACTATAAATGTCTATCTGTTTTACTTTTTAATTGTATAATATTTTAACTAATATATCAAATACATTTATCCCTTCTCAGACTCCTTTGCCCTCCTGCTTCAACCTGAACTCTCTGGTCTTTAAATCTAATAAGCAGTTATTCCCGAATTTTCTTTACTGTATTTCCTATGTTGGGTCATCTGTTCACCAAGTCCTAAGTTTTTCTCTTCTCGTCTTCATTTTTTCCTCCCTATTTTGCTTTAGTTGCTACCTTATGGATATGATTTCTTGCGCATTTTTTTAAAGGAAAGGTGCAGGCAAGAATGAAGGTGAGCAGAGGCAGGCAGCAAGAGAGAGAAGGAAGAAGTACTTTATTTATTTTATGTCATTGCTCATTGTGGTCATTTACCTGGGCCCCAGGACGTGAACCCTGGTCCTGAGGTGTATGCGGACTACGCAGGCCCAAAGGGAATGGCCCTCGCTATTAAGCCACTAGAGCACACCTTGTGTATCTTAAAAGGTCTTTAGTCTTTCCACACATTTGACAATGTGTTATAAGCACATGCAATGCTTCATTGGCTTCTAATAGTGCTATTGAAATGCCTAATGCCTTTCTAAATCCGCTATCTTGTACTGTCCTCTGCTTTTTAGTCAGGAAAGACTTTCAGAATTTCCCCTTTATCTGTAGTGTTCTGAAATTTCACAGTCCCTGGAAACGGTCATTGATAAAAAATGCCCATGTAACACATATGATCTAATTGAGTGTTTTTCAGGAGTCTTATTTGGAATGCTAGACACTCCCTTTCTTCATCTGTGAAGCCAGGAGCAGGTGCAGTCACTTTGCTACCATGATAGCAGCCAGCTTAGGACAAGGCTGACACCAGGTAAGGTGGAGCCAAGAGGGAGAAACAACTTCAAGACTATTAAATCAAATTAATCCTAAAATTGATCTTGCCTATTGAATTTCATTATACACACTAATGAACCTCCTTTACTTCAACTGCTTAAATCAATTTAAATATGGGTTTGTTTTTATTGGGAAAGATAATGTTATTACTTACAGCTGAACACATCATTACCTCTATAGATATTTTCCTGAAACATTTGGTAGTTCTTGGCAGTTTGTTTATGTTTATATGAATTTATATACAAAAGCAAAAAACGACAACCACTAGTAGGAACTCCCTATGCTTAAGAAGTCTTGTTGACTGGCAGACTACTTAAATATAGCAAACTGATCACATATGTTTGTCCTGACACTTTTACCAAAATGATAGTGAAGAAATAAAAAGTTTATCTCAGCAAAGACAAAAAGAATGAGAAGACCTAAAATAAGAGGTTTCAATTGATCTTTGAAAAATTGAAAGCAGATGGAAAAATGGATTCCAACTTTACATTGTAGACACTATAACTTAAAGTACAGTAAGGGGAATAAAAGTCAGTACTAATCAGAAGAGTCCCCCCGAGAACACCTCAGAGGTACCAGTTACCCTTGAATACTTGTAAATGAGAAACAAAAGGTTTGTGCAATGTCTTTATATGGAGCAATCCCTAAATCACATACCCTAAAATGCCTGGACAGACTACACCTCTGTCAAAAGCCTAAGGTTTTATTCTCTGGAAACATAAAAATAAAGAGGATCTGAACTGGGGACACTGAGGACAGAGAGTAGTTAGTTTGGGGCCATGACTTAAATGGTTGATAGTGGGAAAGTCTACATGATGAATGGTGGGATCCTATCCCTTTTCCCTCATTCTGCTCTGAGACCACTAAGAACCAGGTGTGTCACCTAAATTAGGACAATTGGAAGATTCTCCTATGGCAAAAACTGAATGGATTCAAAGAAAATTATCTCCAAATAGTGACATTTGGGGATACTCTAATACCATCAGACCATTCACAGAGAAAACCACAAGCCCTTCCTTGCACAGAAAGCTTCAGTTCTTCCTTTTAAAAGTTAATGTTTTCAGGTCATGGTTCTTGGTCTTCTTCCTTTAATAATTGTTACCTTGAAATATTGTGAACTTTTTCAATGAACAAAGGTAATATTCCTTCATTTCAAGAATCATTGTTCTAAATTTTCTGTAAAAAAAAATATTTTAGTGCCATTTTTCTGTCTTTTCCTCTAGTGTACTATGTAAATGACTTCCAAATTTGTATCCAGCATGGACTTACCCCTGAGCCCAAAATGTTCACACACAGTATCTCTATCTCAATGTATCCCTAAAGCATCATCCTTATCATTCAACTCTGACTTCTCGAACCTCCACCTTCACTCTCCCTCCTCACCAAATCACTTGATTCAGCCTCCCTTGTGTTTCTCACAGTTTCTGTCCCATGTTTTACCCACTCACCTCTCATTCATTATCATCTGTTATTTGGAATGCTGAAGCACTGATACAACTTCTCTTCCCACTCTACTATCTCTAATCACTAAACCTCTGCCAAGTTAATCTTTCATAGGAGCTGGTCTGATAATGGCACTCCCATAACCCATAAATCATCATGAGTTCCCATCCATCCCTGCATTGCAAAAGAGCCCATTCAAAATTCAATGTGCAGATTAATCTTTCTCTAACTCAGTTTCTTATTATAAAAAGTAATACATTTCTTTACCTCAAAAATGCAAAACATCATAAAAGACTACTATGAACTGCTATATGCTGATAAATTGGACAACCTAGAGGACATGGGCAGATTTTTAGAATCATACAGCATACCGAGACTGAATCATGAAAAATGGAGAACCTGAACAGAACTATCGCAAGCAAAGAAACTGAAGAAGTAATCAAAAGTTCCCCCCAAAACAAAAGCCTAGATGACTTTACTAATGAGTTCTACCAAAGCTTCAGAGAAGAATTTATACTTATTCTTCTCAAACTCTTTTTAAAAAACCAAAGAACAGGGAACACTTCCAAACACCTTCTATGAAATCAACATTACACTGATACAAAAAGCAGACAGGACATCACAAAGAAGGAAAATCACACACCAATATTTATGATGAGCACAGATGCAAAAATCCTCGACAAATATTAGTAAATCAAATCCACCAATATACGTCAAAAGGACCATTCATCTGACCAAGTGGGATTTATTCCAGGGATGCAAGGATGGTGCCACATAGCAAATCTAAAATGTAATACACTCTATCCACAAAAGCAGTGGGGAAATGACATGATTATACCAGTAGATGCAGAGAAAGTTTTTGACAAGATTCAGCACCCATCTATGATAAAAACTCTGTATGAAATTGGAATAGAAGGAATATACCTAAATATAATAAAGGTCATATATAATAAACCCATAGCCAGCATCATATTCAATGGTGGAACACTGAAACTGTTTCTTCTGAGGTCAGGAATGAGACAAGTCTGTCCACTCTCACCACTTTTATTTACCATCCTACTGAAGGTCTCAGCCAGAGTAATTAGGCAAGAAGAAGAAATATAAGTAATACAATTTGGAAAAGAAGTAAAACTATTACTATTTTTTAAAAAGGAAAGGTACAAGCAGGAATGAAGTTGAGTAGGCAAGCAGGCAGGAAGAGAAAGGAAGAAGCATTTTGCTTTATTTTCATTTAGCTGTCCCCACTGGTTGTTTCCCCCAGATCTGGAATTTGAACACATGGATATGTGGCCTGGATCCTTTGGAGGTGATTAAGTACTCCACCAATGTGCACCAAACTATCACTATTTGCAGATCTCATAATAATATATGCAGAAAACCCTAAAGACGCCACCAAAGACTACTGGAATAAATTAATGATTACGGCAATGTAGAAGATTACAAAATTGATATACAAAAATTATTGTGTTGTGTATGCAAACAAAACAATAGAAGAGATTAAAATCAAGAAAGCTATCCTATTTACAACAAAAACAAAAAGTATTAAATACCTGGAATATACTTGACAAAGGAGGTGAAAGACCTGTACAATGAAACTGTAAGACATTGTTTTTAAAAAGAGAGGAAGGAACAAAGAAATGGAAAGATATTCCATGCTCATGGGTGGGAAAAATTAACATTGTTTAAATTGTCATCTTACTTAAAGCAATATATAGTTTTAATACAATACCCACGAAAATCCCTCTGGTGTTTTTCCAGGAAATAGAATTCTAAAAATTTATTTGTATGGAAGCATGGAAGACCTCAAATAGCCAAAGCAATCATAGGGGGGAGAAAACAAAAGTGGAAGTATCACTCTTGCAGATCTTGAACTATACTACAAGTGATAATGATCAAAACTGCATGGTATTGGAATAAAAACAGTTACACAGATCAGTGGATTAGAACTAAATCACCAAAAACAGACTCACACATGTAAGGTCAGTTTATTTACAACAAGGAAGCCAAGAACCTACAATGGAGAAAGGAAAGTCTTTTCAACAAATAGTGTTGAGAAAACTAGACCGCCACATGCAAAAGAATGAATCTAGATGACTCTCTAATACCATATACAAAAATAAATTCAAAATGGATTAGAGACCTGGATATAGGACCAGAAATAAAATACTTAGAAGAAAAAATAGGTAATACATTCCATGATGTTAGCTTTAGATAGGTCTTTGGGGACTCAACTGTAGTCACAGAGGAAACAAAAATAAAAATAAGCACATGGCACTACATCAAAATAAAAAAGCTTCTGCATGAAGAAGGAAACTATCACCAAACAAAAAGACGTCCTACTGACTAGGAAAAGATACCTGTACATCATACAGCTGACAAGGGCTTAATATCCAACATATATAAAGAACTCATAAAACTCAACAATGGAAAAACAAACAACCAAATCAAAAAAAAATAGGCAGAAGAACTGAATAGACATTTCTCCAAAGAAAACATACAAAGGTGCAACAGGAACATGAAAAGATGGCCCTCCTTGCCTGTTATTAAGGAAATGCAAATCAAAACAATAATGAGATATCACCTCCCACCTGTGAGATTGGCTATTATCCAAAAGATCAGAAACAGCAAATGGTGGTGAGGATTGGGAAAAAAATGGAACACTTTCACACTGTTAATGGGAGCATAAATTAGTGCAACCTTTCTGGAAAGCAATAGGAAGATTCCTCAAAAAATTAAGAATGAATATTCCAAATGATCATGTTTATTGCAGCATTTTAATAACTTTATATTATAGTTATTTATATATATTTTATTTATAGCATATATTTATATATAAATATATTTTATTATATAATTTATATTTATAATATATACACGCATACACATACAAAAGAATACTACACAGCCTTAAAAAATTAAATTCTGTCATTTGTGACAACATGGGTGGAACTAGAGAGAATTGTGCCAAGTGAAATAAGTCAGAAGGAAAAACACAAACATCAGATGATCTCAGTCCTGTGTGGACTATAAAGAAACAAAGCAAAGGGCCAGGCAAAACCAAAAACAAACCTTGGACATTGACAGCAGAACTGAGGTTACCAGCAGGGAAGGGGATGGGGGTGGGAGCAAGGGTTGGAGGATCCAATAGACAGAGATGAAAGGGTTTTGGTGATCTGGTGGTGAGCAGCGTGTTGTCAGATATTTGATAAATGGCGAGCCTGCACATATGGGCTTGTATTTTTTGTAGGTCAGAGCTACCTCAATAAATTTTTTTTTAAAGGAAGTAATTGGTACCTTTAGATTTCACGTATTAGTAAAGTCATCCTGTGCTTTTTATTTCTGGCTTATTTTACTCAGCTCCAGTTCCACCCTGTGGGGCAGGGGGTGGGGGTGGGGGGGTTCGTCACAGGGAGAGGGAAGGAAGGAGGGAACGGGTAGTGGCAAAGAGCACTAGAACTCTGGTGGTGGGGGTGGTGGGAAATGCAAACTGCTTAAGGTGTGAATTCAATATCCTAAATGCATATAGCAACGGAAACAAAAGAAAGAATAAAACAAGTTTTTTAAAAGTAGTCCACAGAGATTCCGGGATGATAGTATCAGGAGGCTGCATAGATTTTGGATTGTCCTGAATACTCACCTAAAAACAGCATTAACAACTGGATAGCACAACCAGAATCGCCTGGATTACATTTACAAGAAGCCGAATAGCAAGTCGCTTCACTAAACATCACAATCTGAGTGGGTTGGGACAAACCACCAATAGTCACAAGAACTGTGTGTTTTTGGCATCTCATCTGGTAAGAGAATACAGAAGCAAGCAACAGGGCATATGGTGAACCTGAGAACAGCAGGTTAATTCTGGACCAGCAGCTGAAATGGGGGTGGCAGGAGGTTACCCATTGTAATGGCAGGTAGGCGCAAGGGTCTGTGATTACACCTGAAGGAACTAGATAACCAGCCAGAGTCCTGTTTCAGGAGGGAGAGCCACACTGAGGAGACCCTCCTGGGGCAAGTTCAACAGAGATGAAGAAAAGAGAAGGTCCAGATTAAAGGAGGAAGGGACAGAGCCAGGAAATTTCAGAAATCAGGCCAAAACAGTGCTTTTGATGATTACAAGAACAAATGTTAAGGGAAATATAAGAAGTTAGAAATGTTATCTAAACAAAGCCTCTTCTAATTGCATAGAAAAACTCACCTAAAATGACCAAAGGAAAGGAGTAAGGTCAAATCCCACACAAGATAGTATAAGGAAAAAAGATAACAAAGAATAAAGCTCTAAGAATCTGTACAGAGATGTCTGTAGCAGTTTCATTCATAACTAGCAAAATGTGGATGCAACTAAGATATCATTTAGTAGGTTAATGGATAAATAAACTGTAATGCATTCAGATAATAGAGTGTTAAAAGCACTAAAAAGAAATGAGCTATCAAGCCATGGAAAGACATAGAGGAAGCTTAAATGTCAATCTGAAAATGTTACATACTGTATGAGTCCAGCTCTATGACATTCTGGAAAAGGTAAAACCATTGAGATAGTAAATAGACAAGACTTTTTGTTTTCCAAAGAAGACATACAATGACCAAGGCGTACATGACAAGTACCTACCATCACTAATTATCAGGGAAATGAAAATCAAAACCACAGTGAGGTATCATCTCACCCTTGTTAGAATGGTTATCATGAAAAAAATAAGCAATAACGTGTTGGTTGCCCAGAGTTGGGGGGAAGAGAGATGAATAGGAGTAACTCGTACAGGATTTTTAGGGAAGGGAAACTACTGTGTATGATATTCTAGTGGTGGACACATATCACCACACACTTGTCAAAACTCAGAGACTTTACACCAATAGTGAACCCTGTGTAAACTATGAGCTTTGAGTGATACTGATATGTCAATGTACGTTCAATGTAGCTCATTGATTATAAGAAATGTAAGTCTCTAGTAGGAGACTTTGAAGGTAGGAGAGGCCATGCCTATGTCGAGGCAGAGGACATGCAGGGAACTACCCTCCACTCAGTCTCGCTGAGCCTTCAATGTCCATCCATGTGGTGGCAATCAGCAGAATTTCCTGCTTTCTCATATTTCATTCATTGACAGACACTGGTTGTATCCATATCTTAGCTATCTTAAATGAGACTGCAGTGAACATGGGATGCAGCTTGAGATTCTGTTTTCATTTCCTTTGGATATGTATCCAGAAATTGACATCATATGGCAGTTCTATTTTTTAATTTTTTGAGAGCCATTCATACTGTTTTCCAATATGTAAGCTATACCAACTGATATCCCCACCAAAGTATGCCAGGGCTTTCTTCTCCACATCATCAATAACATTTCTTATCATTTTGATGGCAGTCATTCTAGCAAGTGTGAGATGCTATCTCACTCTGGTTTTGATTTGCATTTTCCTGAGGATTGTGATATTGGGCACTTTTTCGTATGCCTATTGGCCATTCATATGTCTCCTTTGAGCAGGGGGAGTCTATTGAGCTCCTCTGCCTGTTTTTTTTTTTTTTTAAATAAAATTGTCTGGGTTTTGCTATTGCATTATATGAGTTTTTAAATATATTTTAGATATTAACCTCTTATCTAAGTTTTGAAAATTTTTTCTCCCATTCTGTAAGTTGCCTTTTCATTCTATCAATTATTTCTTTTGCTAAGCAGAAGCCTTCTAGTGTGATGTAATCTCCCTTAGTAATTTTTGGTTTTGTTGCCTGTACTTTAAATGAAGGTTTTAATTAAATGCAAGAATTAAGAAAATAAGTGCACAATGCTAGTGTTGCCATTTTGCTAGGATGACCATATGTCCCATTTTTAATGGGACAGTACCATTTTTTTCATATTTCACAATCACCTGTCATTTTAATATAAATGCAAGTTTTGTCCCATTTTAAATAAACCAGGATTGTCTTTAACAAGGGGCAAAAGGGGCAACTGAATTACCCCAAGCCCAGACTGTGGATGGGGCCCCAAAAGAGCTACCCCTTTTTCCTCAAGTTAAAGGTGACCTTTTCCCACCCCTGTGAGGAAACATTTTTGGGCAAAGAGGATCCCTACTTCACCCTGCAGGCACCCGTTTCTTCAAAAGCAGCAGTATAGCACAAGTGGTCAAGTTCTTGCCTAAGTAAGTACCATGGGGGTTATCTCTGGCACTGTGGGGGTTATCACTGGCACTGTGGGGGTTATCTCTGGCACTGTGGGGGTTATCTCTGGCACTGTGGGGGTTATGAATATTTTTGGCACTGGGATGGTTTAAGTGGCCCGTGTTTTAGGCAGGACATTTAGATCAGGGCTTATAGGGGCACCACATTTGGTTTTTACCTAAGTTGCCAAAATTCCTTGCACAGGCCCTGGCCATGTGTATGAAGTCCCTCTGACCACGTGCCTGCTTATGTGATCATGGATGGGCATGCACAGACTTACTTGTTGCTGGCCTGGATGCTTTGCTCCTGTGGGACTGCTCTGCCTTCTCCCTCCCCTTCCTCGCCAGAGCACAACCTCGTCCTGTTTTTGCCATCCCAATGTCCCATTTTTGTCTCAAGGAAATATGATCAGCCTACATTTTGCTCCAGCAAAGTGTTTGCTAGTGAGTGTCCCGAGCCAGCGTAGCCAGCAGAAGAAGAGCGCGGGCCTTTCTTGCCATCCTCAGACCTGAGCCCCTGGATGGCCTAGAGAGGAAATATTCCTAAACCAGCACTGAGCACAGCAGAGAATCGGGGAGACCGCAGCCAGCCGGTTTCTTTCTCTTGGCTTCACTCGGCAGGGCAGGTCCTTCAGCTAGCAGCGCCCGTTAGCCAGCAAGTGGCGCTCAAGCTCAAGGTAGCCTCTGGGCCTGCAGGACTTTGCCTTTATTCTGAAAATGGGGACTAACCAAAAGCTGCTTCCTTTCCTGCCATGCGCCGTCCACCTCCCTCCCCTTCACTGAACTTTTGAAAATAGTTCTGCTATTTCAGTGAGTTAAACTGAGGCAAACCCTAACCCCAGAGCCCATCCCTAAGCTGCAGGGAAGGAAGGAGGGAGCCTCCAGTGCCCGAGGCCAGAATCCAGCCGAAGAAGGCTCTCGGCACAGCCCCTTTCAGCCCTAAATGTCAGGGCAATCCAGTCCTTTCTGAGGAATCCCAGCTGCCCCGGGCGGGCAAGAGGGAGAGAGCGGGTATTGGGGCGGGGGTGGGGGGAACTGCAGGAGAAAGCGGGGCGGGAGGAGAGAAAGGGGTGTGGCCGGGATCGGGGACTCTTCCGAGGGGAGGGCCAGCAGCGGGGTTATAAACGAACCTACTAGGTGAGCGACCACAGGCCAGGTGAGATGTTCCCAGCAATGCCATGTACCTTTCCCTTGTCTTTCACCTTCTGACCAGAGTCTGACAGGCCTCTGGCTCCCTAAGGAGCAAAGATTCAGAGGAGCCTTTCCCTGCAGGCCTGAGAAAAAGAGTTAACCCGCTAGAGAGACTCCAAACTCATGGCGAAAAAGACGTCTTTCCTTCGGTCTCTCACTCGATAGCTCCTAAGTCCCGGTTACTTACCTGGCCCCTTGCTGAGTCTTGTGTGTTGCGGGGTGAAAGAACAGAGAGTGAGAGACCAAAGGAAAAAAGAGAATTGGATATCGCCTGGGACCCTGTGGAGTTGACCGCGGGGACCTGACTGGGTGGAAAGTCAGCCTCAGGTACTCAGGACGGCCACTCGAGGAATGGAATACACAGGGGGCTTGGGTTACTTCTGCCTGTTAAGCTCAGGAAATGTTGTGCTGGGGGGCGCGCCCCCACCCCATCTCTAGTTTTGTCCCGCAGACAGAGGGAACAACTCTTGCAAAGAAAGGCGAACTCGCTGGAGGGTGGGAGCGGCGGCGGGGGATGGATGCTTAGGCGCCCCACCCGAGGGGTTCCACCTGAGAGAGGAGGCGCGACAGGCGTCCGTCCCGGGACACTGCCTCTGAGGAAGGACCGAAGGCGCAGCAGGAGCTCCTTGGCAGGGCGTGGTCGCCGCCCCAGTGGGTTCGTCTCAGAGGACTTGAGAAAGAGACTCGCCCAAGTCAGGGTAGAAATCCAGGTGCTGGGAGTGTGAGTGAATGTGGCCCAGGGTCAGGGTGAGTGGGATATATTGGGTATTAATTTTTAAGAAGGAAGAAGTATTTTTATTTACGTTCTTTATTGGTTCGTCTTGATTGCTCCCAGGACCGTCGGGTGTAGTAGACTGCACCCAACCACTACTCCACAGGGCACACCAACTTGATCCTTTCTTAATGTCCAAAAAAGTAAAATATTACTTTTTTATGTTATTTTAATATTAGAACGTTTTCTCTTCCTTAAAAAAAAAAAAAATGGCTGCTTCTCAGACAGAGAAACTGAGAAACATATTTGCTTTAAAACTGATAATTTTCCCTGGAATATGTCATCTTGCCAGAAAGCGAGATACAAGTTTAAAACATTCTTGAAAGAGACACTCATCATTTTAGATCACATTCTTCCTTAAGTGAAAAGGCAGGGGCTTGGGGGGGAGGAGCTAAACAAAGAATTGTAAATACACATATAAACTGTGAAGCACTAAGGCATGTAAATATCCAAGTCACAAACCGGCGGCCCAGTAGCAGGCTAGACTCCCAGGTCAAACAGGGACACCAGCTAGAGCGACTTTTCTAAGTCTTTCTTCTCATCTAGGCTCAAGAAAGACACTCCATTTGGGGGGCTGGGGGCGCTCCGACTTCCGAAGACCAAACCTCTCAAAATCTGAAGGATCCACGGGAAAGGGTGCTTCTCTTTTGGATAGATGCCAACCAAGATGGAAATGGGAGTTTTTGCTCTATAGCCTTTGGGTCATATTTTTAGCACAGAAGTGTGGATGCTTCTGTTTCAGAGGTTCACGGAGCTTTACTGACAATTCTGTCACTGCTGACAGCTCTGGCCCTTGTGGGTCAGAAGCTGAGTTTGCAAACATTTTGCCAACACGTGGTGCTGAAACCTGAGCTCTCCCATCTGAGCCTCTCACTGACCAGCGTCAGCCCACCCGTAGGAGGTGCACAGGTGCCTGGTTCTCCCTTTTCCTAGTCAACATCAGCTATTGCTACTTCTCAGAATTTTACTTTAAAATGAAACTACTTTCATCTTTGATGGACGTTATCACAGAGCTAGATGCCAAAGGCTGATTCTAACCTCTGTGCCAATTAGGAACCAATGGTGATTCTGTCTAAGCTTCTCTGACAAAGTTAATTCTTAATTATACAAACGGTTCTATCCTAAAGCTGCAGACTTAAAGTCATAGTGGTTTCATCTCAAAAGAAGACATGTCATGTAAAGATCTGTCATGCCTTTAATATTGTCCTCCTTAGTCTGCCCGAGGAAGGGCCCCTCACCTCACTCCAGAAGTGCACAGAAAAGTGTGGTCCGAGTTCTGATTGCTCTTCTCATCTCTAGACCCTAATCAATACTGGATTATTTTAGCTTCTTGTTCGTTCATGCTTTTTCTTAATACTGTAATGCTCCTGCATCCGTATCAATCCTCCCCATCTGCTTTAATGCCTGTATTGCAAGAAAACAGAAATGGGGCTCAGAAATCCTCTGAATCAGTGGATCTTGACCTTCTGGGTATCAGAGACCTTTTTGAGAATTTGGTGAAAGCTATGCACTGTGTTCCAGGGAAGACACATATGTATTCAGTTCCACAAAAGTGTATTCAATGCAGAGTGTTTTCAGGTTTCTAGGGGGACCATGACCTCAGTTTCAGAATGTCTGCTCTGATCACGACATCTTGTAATTCAGCACAGCCTGTCTCCACTTTCCTGGGTCACAACACACAAACACACACACACACACACACACACACACGCACGCACGCACGCACACACACGCACACACAGGCTGTCAGGGGTTATGTCCAAGGCCAGTATTTGAGGATCTAGAAGGTGAGGTTATCACTTTCTGAGGGAAGGAGGATATTTAGCAATCATGGAGAAACTGCTCCTAAAAGTTGTGTCTGCCAAGTAGTCAGCTGGTAGAATAGCAAAGAGTGGGCCAAGTGAAACCTCAACCGGGGCCTGAAAACCAGGTGTTGAGGGAGACTGAGGTTGACGAGGGACAGCATAGGAAAAATAGTGGCACCTTGAAGACAAGCAGGATGTAGATGTGTGAGCAGGAAATTACTACTCAAACCCCAGGAATGCTAAAATAAGCCAGCACCACCCAGGCAGGCCAAAGACCACCCTAACCCCAGGCATACTGAAAGGGACTTAGTGTCCCTAGCAACAGGACCATGCCCTTAGTTACTCCTGCCAAGAGATCCTGGGCATATGATGACCACCCATGTTTACTCCATTTTGTAGCTTTGCTACTCACAGAGGGGTTCTGTCCATCTCTCTGTGCTTCTAATAAACTTGCCACATGGTGTTGTCAGAATGTGTCTCCTTGTATTTTCTCCTGGCCTGACTCTGTGCCTCAGGACACATCAGTGCCCTAAGCCTACTCACATCAATGTGGACTCAGCTCGGGGACCCAGAGTCCCTGCTCAGGTAAGCCAGACAGGAAGGTAAATGCTTATGGTTAAAGGTGAAGGCAGAGAAGGAAGCAGAAGGAGATAGAATTGGAAATAGAGAGCTGGTCACTGATTCTTGCAAACTGTCCATTAAATCAGAGTCAAGAATGAAACTTCCAGGTCCTCACTGATGGTTCAGGCACTAAGCTAGAGGGTGGAGTGTGCTTTGCTTCCTTCTCTTCTTTCTTTCCTTCCTTCCTTAGAAGTGCCTCATCCTTCTCTTCCTTCCCTCCTCTCTTTAAAAAAAGAATGAAAATTGTGTAGAGGGTATGATTGAATGAAGAACTGAGATGGCGGTGAACTTAATTTAATAAATGTATACAGATGTGGATTTACTATGTTGCACACCTTAAATCCATATACTCTTATGACACAATATTCCTTCAATAAAATGAATTTAAATTTAAAAAATTCTTCATTAAGAGAACAATACATAAAAAGTCTTCATCACAGAACACTTGGTGATTTGGTGGAGGGCAGGGTGTGTTGACATATATCTGATTAACAGGGAAACTGCACATATGGGGAACCTACACATAAGACTTTATTTTAATGTGTGAAAGAAAAGTTACTGCAATAAAAAAGTCTTCATCACAAGAAAAAACATTTGGTAACTGTGTATGGGGACAGATGTTAACTAGACTATGACAGAGATCATAAGTCAGTATGAGGTGATAACCTCACCTTCTAGATCCTCAAATACCAGCCTTGGACATAATCCTCGGCAGCCCCTGTGTGTGTGTGTGTGTGTGTGTGTGTGTGTGTGTGTGTGTGTGTGTGTGTGTGTGCGTGTGCATGCACACATGTGCACGTGTATGTGATGATGGCGATCAATATTTACAATATATGCAAATATGGAATCATTTTGTTGTCCATTTGAATCTAATGTTATATGTCAATTATAGCTTAATTTAAAAAAATACAGAGCATAAAAAAGAATGAAACTCTCAAAGTACAAATCTGGATGACAGTCTTGACCTTTGCTAGATGAGACATTCCAGACCTCTAACAGCATCCTAATAAAGTTTCTCATTCCTCATGCATATCAGAACTCATAGATGGTCATGCCACTAAAGAAAAATGTTACCACTTCAAGCATTTAAAAACAATTTCTAATATATCTGCCATTCCATCTTTTTCTACACGATGACAGGGAAGTTTAAAGAAGCAGGACAAGTCCTCTGTGACTCAGGTGGCTAAGGTGTAGACCAGGAAAGTCATGGGCCCAGGTTCAACACCTGTGGGGCAGTGGAAAGAAGCAGGACCAGAAAAACAAATGGGCACACCCTGGTGGCCTAGCGGATAAAGTAGATATAGTTCGCCTATATCCCAGGGACCCAGGTTCCAGATCCAGGGCTGGGGGCAACACCGAAGATCAACAGCTAAAGAAAAGCAAAAAATAAAATGCTTCCTCCTCTCTCTTCTGTTGGTCTCACTGAGTTGAGGCGGCAGTGGTGAGTTTGAGCAGCTGAAGCATCTGTGATCCGTGGGGTACAGCATCAAAAGGAGGGAGTGGCAAAGGAAAGGGGCCCGGAAATCCTGGTGGGCGTCTCCCATGAATCTCTGGAGATGGTTATGTTGAGATTCATCACATGGAGCCACTACTGAGAGCAAAGCAAAGAGAAGAGAGAAAGCAAAGAAAGCAGGTTGATTATGGAGCAGTGGTTAGGGCAGTTGCCTCCGAAGGAGCCCAAGCCATATACCCCTAAGTTTGAGTCCTGGGTCTGGAGGAACCAGCCAGTGTAAACAAGTAAATAAAAACAAAATAAATAACTCTTCCTCTCTCTTCCTGCATGTCTGCCAACTTGCCTTCATTCCTGTCTTCACCTTTCCTGAAAAAAATTAAAAAATAAAAAATAAAGCAAGGTGGATGGAAGAGCAGAGTGTCAGGTGATAGAGCATTTCAAGCTCTACAAGAAAAAAGAGATCCTTTTAACACCTCGTTGACACTAGGCACCTAAATTTGATACCAGAAAAGCTGAGCCTAAAGAGTAAGGTAAACATCCTAGACTAAGATCTGCTCCAGCAAAACCTAAAGCCAGGCTATGGTTGTCAGATGACAGGAAGTAGGCAGTGGGGAGGGAACTTAGGGTTGAAAGAGTTTAAAACATTAATTTAACTGTATAATAAATGTATAATACATAAACGAAAGGATAAATAAGTTAGATGCCATCAAAATGAATAACTTTTGTCCTGCCAATGACCATTAGGACAAGCTACACATCGGGAGAAGATATTTGCAAACCACATATCAGTAAAAGGGCCCATGTCTATAATATCTACAGACCCCTCAAAATTCAACAGTAAAAGATTCAGTTTAACTTGGGCAAAAGGCTTGAAGAGACATTTCATTGAAGAGGATGTACAAATAAAAAATAAGCACATGAAAGCATATTCAGGATCACTAGCCTTGAGGGAAATACAAATAAAGATGATGATGAGATATACATCTAAAAGAAACTAAAACTGACAAGAGTCATAGGAAAGGTAGTTTGGAGATGGAGGTTTGTTGGGATCAATAAAGAGGAAACTTAGTTTAGATATGTAAAGCCAAAGCAAAATAATACAATTACCCAGGCAACTGGAAAACCAGGGGCCTGCCCCAGGAGGAAAACCTTGGCGAGGAGGTTTTTGTTCCCTGCTAAGGCTCAGGAAGAAGCCTGGAAGCTAGATCGTTATCTTAAACCTTTTAAATGTAAAATCACTCTGTAAACTTTGTTAGAATGACTGATTTACTTCTTGCATTTTTTCTGTAAATGACTGCCTCGTATGAAGACAATAAATACTCCAGGAGTCAGTGACTCGGGGTAGCTACTTGGGGCAAGAGTTCCCCTGATAGTTTTACCCCCTGACCCCACTTTCTTCTATTTTGGTCTGTTTTGTTCTTTCCTTCTTTTTCTCAATCCTTTGTAGTCCCTTCCTCCAGCCCTGACCATAGGAGGTGAGCCTGGCAGAGGTTGGAAAGCATCTTGGGATCGCTACAGCTGCATGCTGACAAGGCGTAAAACAAACTTACAACGTTCAGACTGAGCACCAGTAATTGAGTTGCCTGCTAGACCAATAACCAACCATCTACAGGGGCGAGCAACAGAATCCAGTCTCCAGCTACTATTTACAATGGTCAATTATTTTTAAATGATTAGAAATACAAACAAATAATGTGACTCATAGCCAAGAAAAAAAGTCAATAGAGCTGACCCTGAGATGGCACAAGTAATTAATTTAATTTTAAAAAATATTTTTTTTAACCGAAAAGTACAGGCAGGAATAAAGGCGAGTAGGAAGAGAGAGGAAGGAGAAGGACTTTATTTTACTTAGTTGTTCATCCTCATTGTCTCCTCACCCCCATGATCTGGGGATCACAGATCCAGTTCCTGGGAATGCATGTGGCCTGCGCCAACCAGAGGCCACGGACTTAACTGCTCATCATCAGGACCCACCTAAAGTAATACTTTAAAGCAGCTCTTGTATATTCAGAGAAGTGAGTGAAAATATTGTCCTCCTCAGTGAACAGATAGGGAATCTCAACAAATGTCAAAACATTCTAGAAACAGAAATCACAATAAAATTTAAAAATCCACTTAGATGAGTTTAGCAGCAGATTGGAGAGGGCAGAAGAAAGTCTTATCATGAATCTGGAGAGAGAGAAATAGAAAATATTCAATCTGAAGAATACAGAGTGGAAAAAGCAGTTTGATAAAGAAGAAACAGAGCATCAAGAACCTATGAGATAGAATTTTTAAGACTAAAATATGTGTAATTGGAGTCCCAGAAATAAGAAAAGAATGAAATTGGATCAGAAAAAAAATGGTTGAGGAAGTAACGGTCTAAAATGTCCCCTTGCACCCTGGTGGAGTAGTGGTTTAGTTAACTGCCTCTGGCCAGAGCGCAGTCCACATACCTCCCAAGGACCCAGATTCCAGTCCCGGGCTGGGGAGATCAATAAAGATGTACAACTAAGCAAAAGTTTTTAAAGCGATTCTTCCTCCTCTCTCTTCCTGCCTGCCTGCCTACTCGCCTACCTGCACCTTTCTCTAAAAAAAAAAAAAAATATGTCCCAAACATTAAAAATATATTGACTGTCAGATCCAAGAGGTTCATCAAACCTCAAGAAGGGTAAATATAAAGAGAATGAAACCTAGACATATTGTCAGGGCACTGAAAACCAAAAAGAAAGAGAAAATATTGAAAGCAAGTAGAGAAAGAGAACTCATTATATCACAATGAAAAGATAAGAAAAAGAATGTGACTATCCATGTGGGAAACTGTGTATAAATCACTGTGTTCCCAGGACTATAGGACAGTTTGTCACAACGACCTGGCAGTCTGTTTGAAGACAGCTGAGGGTACTTGCTGATCTCTACTAGGAGAACCCTACACAGTATACCATTAGCAACATAGGTACATGACTGAGTGCTGTCTGACAATAATCAAAGAAAGTGTAGCTAATTAATTGCAAGGTGAAGGAAAAAATGAAACAGTGAGGTGTTTACTGTGTTATATACAGATGTTGATTTACTATAAAGTGTAGCTTAAACCTATTTAATGTTACAATGCAATATTCCTTCAATAAATCAATCTTAAAAAAAGAAAAGTGGGAGCTAAGTCAAATCCGTCCCATACTTTAGGAGGCTGATGAAATGATGTCATTGAGTCCTACCTTGGTTTTGCAAACAATAATGAAGCTAGCTTAGGTTCTTACAGTGCTTACCATGTGCGAGGCTCTATGTGATTTACATGAAAAATAATTTAGGAGCTCTTTGAACTACATACTATTATTATCCCCACTTTACAGATGAGAAGTTGAGGCAGAGATTAGTTAAGTGAGCTCCCCAAAGTTATATAGTAAGTAGGAGGATAAGGAGTTAAGGAGTTTGACTTGAAAGCCTATGTCCTTAATCACTTTACTGCACCGCCTCTCTGAAATAAAAAGCATGTAACTCAGTGGAATTCTTTCACAAAACTAGAAGACAAACCCTCCACATGTCAGCCATGATCTCTTCATCTCTGTCACTTTCTATTTCTCTAGACAAAATATCAGAGCATGATCAGTTATAATGAAAGCCGATTAGTCAGGATCTGAGTGTGATCCCACTCCAGTTAATTATTCATCATTCAGCAATTGTTTTCTGATTACCTCATTATGTTTAAAGAGCTAGAAATGGAATGAACAAAAGTCAAATTATGCCCTCCTAAAACCGACACATCCACCTTCAGATGGGGTAATAAATTAATGAGCAGAACGATGTGAGACACAATCCAAGTCCCTGCAGAGACAGAGCTCCTGAGAGAGCAAGAGGAAGGGACACTGAGCCATGACTAAAGCCACTTGGCTTGTCTTTGCTTTGGCTACAGTTTGGGTAACAGTCTGTTATCTTGTGGTCAATGTCAGGCATGAAGTGGAAGAGACTCTTCACAGAAGTACGTAGCTGAGTGGTCCTGCAGTGGGGACCCTCAGAACCCAGGCCTACGCTGGGACAGTCAACTACACGTCAGTCCGGTCGTCTCCTTTGCCACCACTGCTTTCAATGTAGGTCTTATTATTTTTCAGGCACAATGAGGCCAACAGATCAAGAGGCAATTGGTATCTTTTTATTACTTTTCCAAACCATCTTCCCTTTGACTTCTAAACGATGGTGTATGTTTCTTATAGTTGGAGTTTCCCCAAGATGACAAGACTTTTGCAAAAATGGCGTCTACATTACATCGGCTTTTTGGCATCTAACAGTATGAGAACACTCCTGCACCCCACCTCTTCCCACACCAAAGGTAACTGTCTTGAAAACTGTTAAATATTTCTTCTAATTTTTATTGTCCTCTTTCTAAATAGCATGATTTTTCTATTTATTGCTTTCTCTCAGTTTCCTATACTGCCTGCTGTGTAAGATACGGATTTAGCTCTCGTCACACACAAAGCAAACTTCCCCAACCCCTCCCCTCCCCATATGAATGTTTCACCCTTTTTTAAATTTTCAGTGTTTACGTTATTATGAGCACATGACTATCATTCACAGTTCTAACACACCATATACTATGACTACAGTTTCTGTCTTCTCCTTTTGCATGTTCCTTCAAGTCAATCATTGCCGCATTTTTATTATTTATTTCATTAGCAGCGAAATTATTTCATCTCTAAGCCCAAATGCAACAGTAAATCTCTTCCTGATGACTTTGAGGTATCAGGTAATCTCACCGACATCACGTCTTCATGGAGACTTAAGTCCAGGAGCTCAAGAATGAATTTATTTCTATTTAGACCTTCTATAAAGACATCAGCCAAGAACCTGCACATGCCACTAGGCTGGAAATGCCCTTCAGCACTTTCCTGTCCTGGGTCCCCCTGGTTCCTGGCTCCCATTCATTCCTTTATTCAATAATTATTTATTAAGCATTTATTCTGTGCCAGGCACTGTTAGGGGACTGATGTCACAACAGTGAGCAAAATGAGGTGGGGAAGGAATTGTCCTTATAGAGCTATGAGGTAGTGAAAAGAAACAAATTAAGTAAAACACATACTACGCCAAGTGGTGTTAAGTGTTGTAAAGATGAAGGGAGGGGGAAAGAAGAGGAGAAGTGCTGGCAGGAGGGTTATAATTTTAAATAAAATGTTCAAGGAAGACTTCATGGAGAAGACGACATTTCAACAAAGCCCTAAAGAAGGTAAAGATACATGACATACATGCATCTTGGGGAGTGGGGATGGACAGACAAAAGGAAAACAAAAGGAGGAAATAAAAAGTAAAAACAGTCCTAAGGTAGGAGCCTGCCGCATTTATCTGTGGCCGAGAGGAGTGAAAGACAGCAAAGGGGCCAAGGAGATGAGACCAAAGAGGAAACTAGGGCCACATTATATGAGACCTTACAGGCCCCAGGCTTTTACTCTGAATGAGATAAGGAGACTCCTCTGGTGGAGGACTGACATGATCAGACATGTTTTAATGACACTATTCATTTGAAATTAAAAATTCAGTTGTTGCATGAAGAATACATAGACTTGTGTCAGCTGGCAAAAATTGGTAACTTGCATGAAAACAAAGAATGCTAACTGGTATAGAAATTAATAATGAAGACTTTTTTTAAAAAATGGAAGGAAGGCAAGCAGGCTACAGGCAGGAAGGAAGAGAGAGGAGGAAAAAGCATTTTATTTATTTATTCATTTTTTTCAGTTGTTCCTCCCAGTCCCAGGTATTAAACCCAGTCCTTGGCCTGTATGTGGACTGTGCCCCAGGCATGAGCTTTAACCCTGCACCCGCAGGGTGAACCTAATGAAGATCATATCACAAACAAGAGGCCCTCAGGAAAACATGGGGTGTTTGGAGGCAGGTATCTGACTGTGATGGGACAGATGACAGTGAAGTTCTCATCACTATTCTAGGGACTGAGACCATACAAGGTTTTGGTACATGGCAGCAAAATAACTAAGTTATTACTGCAGTCATCCAGAATCAAGTTCATAAGGAAGCCAGGACTCTGTGGAACAAGGTATTATCTCTTCTATAGACCAATATAAAAACTATTAGGAATTCCAGGCCAGTGGGGCACAAGAGCTATTCCTGATGCCTATGGAAAACTAAAAAAAAAGAATGTCAAATTCAGATTCTTCAAGGTAGACTAAAATTCAGAGTCTACCTAAAGGCACATCAAAGATTCTTATCTCTGTAGCCACTTCAATGGGACTGCAAAGAAAGGAAGAAAAAAGAAAGGAAGGAAGAAAGGGAGGGAGGAAGGAAGGAAGAGAGGGAGGGAGGGAGGGAGGAAGGGAGGGAGGAAAGGAAAGAAGGAAGGAAGGAAATTCATCTGAATCTGTGAATTCAAGAAAGTTATTCATCAGGAGTGACTAGGACTCTGTTCATTTGAATGAGATGTCGAGGAGTATTTGGAAAGCTGCCGGCATGCCTAACTCTTCCAAAATGCTCTGAATTGTCCATCCCTATAGTAGTACTATAGAGTTATATATTCTGTTTGAATACTAAAACACTGAGACAAAGACAATTAGTTAAATAAACATTTACCGAATGATACAGGGATTTTGTGTTTGGGCAATGAAGTGACAAATAGAATGTTAGCGATGGCCTTCTGTGGTGAATGTATTCATAGTAAACATTCATAAACATAAACACATTCAGCAGACCTGACAAAGTGGGTGTTTCCAAGTGCAGAGAGACACTATTGTCATTCTCCCCTTCTTGCAGGTTGATCACCACCTAATATTGCATGTGAGAGCTAATTCCAAATGCTTTGCTTCTCATGGTCACTCCTCTGATAACAAGACTCTTCTATTATAAAATGTTTATTAGTACCCAAAAGTTATGTATCAGTACATATGTTTTATCTCATTTAGACAGCTGGGTTGCTGCCTGGAAATCAAGTTCACATGAACTTTATCTTCTGATTATTCCAGGTAACATTCATACCTAATTGGAAATCTTAGAAATAGAGTCATGTTCCTGGTACCCAGCTAAAGAGAAATCTCCCTGCCCCTCCTTCCCCGAAAAAGCTGCTCCTCCCTGGCTCAAGCATCATTTCACTAAAGAAAGACCCATACAGAAACAATAATAATTCCCCTCATACCTACTTCCCTCCACATTTCAAGCTAGTAATCACAATGGGATCCCAGGATTCCAGGGTGTAAGTTATGAAATCAGATTCTGGAAGAGAAACTACTTGATGAGAGGATGTCAGAATTTGTGTATGTGAGCCAAAATCTAGACACCATTTATGGAAATGGATTTTTTGTTTTGTTTTAAAGGAAAGGTGCAGGCAGGAATGAAGGTGAATAGGCAGGCAGGCAGTAAGAAGAAGGAGGAAGAAACATTCATTTGTTTTATTTAGCTGTTTATCTTACTGTGTCTCCCTGGTCTCAGTTCTTGAGCCCGGGTCCTTGAGATGTCTGTGGACTGCATCCTGTGGCCTCACCCACTAGGTCAACAGAGAATACCAGGAAATGGATTTTGAGGAGGATTAACCAAGGAGAGATGAACATTATTTTACATCACATTGAATCTATCAATACGCATGGACTTACAGACACTCTGCATTTGCACGTCTGAGTTTGATTGTCACCCTTGACTGTTAGCCATGAAATCAGATGATGTTCTGATGACACAAATGAAGCTGAGATGCTGTAAAACTCTTGACACACTGCAGAAAACTTCAAAGATTTGGATGCATAAAGATGATGGTTTAATTCTCTCACATATGGCTTACCCACCACCCATATGCACAAAAGATTTTGAGTCTTCCTCATTATAATTGAAGAAGCAATATCCTTTAAGCGAGATGTGCTGACATTAAATTTTTTTAAAAGTAATATATTTGCACACACATGCAAAATGGGAATTGCTTGTACCCGTGAGTTTTAATTTAAGTCTCCAGGTAAACTAAGATTATTCGCAAATTACTTCAATTTTGCATTAATACAAGGAGCCAAAGTCCACTAAGGATTCTGTGAAGTACATTTAAGCTAGCATCATAAAACAACACAAGATTCTTGATTGTAAGTATTTGTCAGAGAAGTACAACATCTTAACAACATTCTATCCAAATGAGTGGGGTAATTCTGAAAATCCACATATATTGAAATATTAGCTGATATCTATAAGAAGCAGTTTATAAATTATTTGAATTATAACTATTTTTTATTAAAGTTCATGTGTCTATGTACATGCTTTCAAATAGTAATGTGTGTATGGAGATTCAGCTGACCTATGAAGTAAGTGTAAAGATTTTAGGATATTCTACTAGATCTAGCATTTAAAAGATCTAGGAAAATTAAACAAATTTGATTAAAATAGAATTATCTCATTTTATTTTTCTAAGTAATATTAAAACCATCTCTATTTTGATGAAAAGTCCCAATACCAATGACTTTCTTTAGTTGTTATGATTATTAACACTTAGATTAATAGGAATTTAATATTCTGCCTTATAAGTCAATCAGAATGAATGCAATTTTATTAATCATGGTGGTTTTACATAGTTACTTACATATTATATTTTCACAAGCATGTGAAATTTATCTTTCAACCAAATATTTCATAATTTGAGTAAATATTTTCACTCAAAGATACCCCTTTACAGCCTGATTACCTAGGATAAGAGTCTCCCCTGTGGTTGTCGTGGAGATAAGACTCTCAGGTTTTCCTTCAAGTGAACCTGCTGTAAACTTCACTCTTTAGACCACCTCTAGCAACCACACATCTAGACCCATTGCAGCAGTCACACGAAGGCAAACTTTCCCCAGGATGCTTCTGGCTCTCAGACTCCCCATCAGCTTGGCCAAGACTTGCTCAGAGCTTCACTGAAGTCTGAGGCTCTTCCACCCCATTTCCCCTCACTTCCTCCTCTCCTTACACAAGTCAGACCTGAATAAGATCTGAAGGTTCTCCCTGACTTCTCCTGCTCCTCCTCCCCTTTATTCGTCTCAAGTATTTCTGCGTCTCTTCCAAACACTTCATTTCAACTTGGCCCCCACTTGCTGAAGGACTAGAACTAATGGAGTCCCTTAGAGTCTAATCTAGATACGATATTTAAAGTGTTTGTTCAAGTTACTGAGCATCGTTTATATCTTGGTGCTTGGAAAACACTGTGAGCTCTTTACTCTGGCAATCATTTCTCTTCCCCCAGCTGGCGAGATTGTCTTAAAGAGCTAGCGAATGAAAGCTTTAGGAGTCTGGCTCAGTTTGTACTTTACCACTCACCCTGCATAACCTTTGTATCTCTTATCATAGATGTAGATAAACACTTGAAAACTTCTTATAACTAGCAAAATAGGAGCTCTATTGAACTTGACAGCCTTTGCAGCCTGGATCAGCCCGTGTCATTAAAAGTGCTCTCTAAAGAAAATTATCCTTTGCCATACATAGAGTATCTCTGCTACTGCTTTTAAGGAACACACATCTCATCAAACATACTTCCTCCTCCTCAGAAAGACTAGAGTCTCCTCTGGACATCCCATCACCTATCTTCCAGTTAACGGAAGTTTTCACACAGACAAAATTATTTCTTATGGGAACAATGGGAAAAATATTAAACTGAGGTGAGCAACTGAGAGAATACATACAATCTCCTTTCTTCCAAGGATATAAAGGAGGGAAAAGTGTATGCATTCAGAAAATAAAACTCAACCCTGTGATTCAGCTGGATTTATCCCCTAAGAAGATGGCCACCTCCTGTTGTTGAGAACAGGAGATCTACCTTAAAAGACTGGTTTTTCCATCTTGGAGATTCAAATATTCAGCATCAGATTATGAAACTCATTCCTAAGGGCTGTGACTCTCTCAAAGAGAAAAATCTATTTGCCTCAGGTCACAAGTAAATTTCCTCTGCATTTCCTGAATATGCCATCTAGCAATGATTCTTCACATAACAAACAAAGGAAAAACCTACAAGAGACAACAAAAACAATTTTCTTACTTTCCAATGTGTGGCAGAAACTGCTAGAGAGACACATCGTTCAAAGCTACTTCCACGGAACCAACATCGTTGTACGTAATACAGAATACACGGCTGACCAGCTGCGCGGCATTCCCGGTCCATTACCACCGAAATGCGGCGGCGCGCTTTCCTTCTCTTCCACGGAATGCAAGCAGAAGTGCCTTTGCTGCTTGGGATCTGACAGCTTAACCCCCCACTACTATTTTTACTTCTGGGGACCTCAACTCAGTTCCAGCTAGAAGAGTAAAAAATTCCTGTTGTTGGAGGGCAGGGTGTGTTGACACATATATGAGGAATGGGAGATTTTTACATGTGAGTTTATTTTAATGTATAAAAACAAAAATAATTAATAAATAAAAAAATAAAAATAAAAAAAATAAAAAACACCTCCTGTTGACCCGCTCTGGTGGAATAGTGATTGGATCTGTAGCCTCCAGAAGAGCACAGTCTACCTACATCCCATCCCAACCTGGGGCCAGGAAGAACAACCAAGAGGTACAGTTAAATAAAAATAAATAAAATGTTTCTTCTTCCTCTCTTTCCTGCCTGACTGCCTCATTCCTCATTCCTGCCTGCACCTTTCCTTAAAAAAAGAAAAAAAAAGTTCCTGAGGAGAGCAAACAGGGACAGAAAAAACCTGGACCCTTAAATTATGGAATCAATTTTCAGTTTACCTCAACTGTTTCTTTAGAGAAAAATTAAGTTCTATTTGTTTCAGCGGTTACGTTTTTCAATCTATCTGATTACCCTACCCTAATTAATGCACAATGATATATAGACAAAAATGTTTCCTGGGACCTTCTCTCCCTGGTTTAGAAAAACTTGCTCAAGTGGAAATCAACACAAATCTGGCCGAATTCTGTGAAGAAACCATGGAAGGATGCACTGACTTAAGTAGGCAGACACCTCTCACCCCAGCTACCAGCCAGAAACTACAGGAGAGACTTTCCGAGTACTCCCTAAGGTTCCTGTAACGTTCACTTTTGTTTCGTGTTTTCAGGATATTGAATTTGCAATCTGCATGCATTTCAGAACCCAAACAGTAACTTTTTAATCACCCTGTACCTTCCTCTCTCCATCTCACATAATCAGAGCCACAGGAGCACAGCACAGCCTCTCCTCTTTTGCCACTTCAGTGAGGTGGCTGCAAACCACCTCCTCTCAGACCTTTGTTCTAAAAAGCCCACCCGGGACTGTAATGGAGGGCAGTCTCCACAGAGCAAACCGACTAGTCCCAGGTTCACGTACTCAGATGAATTAACTAATCAGTTCTTTTTTAAAAAAAAAAATTATTTCGTAATTCCTGGGATCTTTTCACTCCTGCTGTCCTTCTCACGATAACGCGTCCGCTTGATTCCCAAGGGGTTAGAGACAGTTAGCAGAGAAAGTCAGGCTTCAATACCCAACAGAGGCCACCTTAGTCCATGCATGCTGCTAAAATGAATGTGCCACTAACTGAGTGTCTTAAGACAACAAACGTCTATTTGTCACAACTCTGGAGTCTGAGACTTGCAAGACCCAGGTGATAGCACATCTGGGGTTGGGCAAGGGCCCTCTTGCCGGTCTGCAGGAGGCTGTCTGCTCGTTGTAGACTCAGGATGCGGAGAACAGAGGGAGGAAGCAAGTTCACATTCTCTACTATCATGGGCACAAATCCCACCACGAGAGCTGCACCCTCCTGACCAAAGGCTTCACCTCTCAATACCATCACTTTGGGGACACGGAAAGGGGGTGGGAAAGAGACACAAACATTCAGTCCATAAGAGGTGAGTCTTATTTTCCTTTCATTGGCTTGTATTCAGCTACAGTGTGAACTCACATTCTTCAAAGCACACTCCATTTAGCTCCTCTCCATTTAGCCAAACCACATCACAGAACCATTTAAATGAAACAAGATACCCTACTCTGTTTAAATAAGAAATCAAGATGAGCTGGATCCCAGCTGGGAGCTCCACCAAGGCAGTGAGGGCCACATGGGGCCAGAAAGGAGGCTTGGGCATGGAGCAGACCCACAAGCAGGGTGCACCTGAGCTCAGCTGCCAGGAGCAGGCCCAGAGCACCAACTGGATGGCCACCCTGAAAACCAATCAGAACATCTCCACCAGAGAGATGCCTACCTGAACACTACCTGAATGCCACCTGA
The DNA here is from genome assembly GCA_004363575.1 of Solenodon paradoxus. Classification (NCBI taxonomy): domain Eukaryota; kingdom Metazoa; phylum Chordata; class Mammalia; order Eulipotyphla; family Solenodontidae; genus Solenodon; species Solenodon paradoxus. Next base: position 36,284 of record RJWH01003644.1, read on the forward strand.
ACGCTGTCCAGGACAAGACAGGCTCTGCTAGTTTGAGTGCAACAACTGATCTGAACCTGCCATGTGTTGCGATTTTAAGTCCTCCTCGTGGCATGGCCATGGCTTTTCACTGTGTGCCGTTCCTCTCCACACTGGCATCCCTGCCGGACAAAGTGCTGCAGGCAACCCAAGAGGTCCCCTGACATCTGTAGCAAATGTTAGAGTGGCCTCCAGCACTGCCTCTCCAAGTCCTGCCAAGACCCTCGGAGAGAGCACAGGGCAGCCCCTGCTGGGCAATGTCCTTTATATTTTAATGCTGCAAGCCACACCTGGCCCACCAGCCAGCTGCAGGTAGGTCTATGAAGAAAACACTGAATGAATGCTTCTTCCTCCTCTCTCCTCCTGCCTGTTCACCTTTACTCCTGCCTGAGCCTTTCCTCTTAAAAAAAAAAAAAAAAAACAAAGTGTATTTGTTTACTACAAAATTTTAAAGATAAGTTTTTTGCTTGGAAGGATCTGAACTTGAATTGATAAACAGCAATGCTATTTTTCTGTATCCCAAGTAAAATGAATGTCGTGCTTCTATTAATGACAGGACTAGCTATAAGGACAAGTTGTCCATGTCTGTTTCTCTTATGACACTTTCAAAAATCAGGTAGAGAATTTGACCTGTTTCCACATAGGCAAATCGAAGCATGTCTGTAGTTGTAAAGAATCTGACTAGTTTTTCTAATAACGTCTTCTGAAGTGTTTCCCATAGCCCTTCCCTACAGCAGACACCACACTGCTATGAATTGTGCCCCACAAATAAAATCCTAAGACATTAACTTAGTAAGCATTTGCCCAGAAGTGTCAGCATCATACTGGGTTCTCATCTCAGCAAGAAAAAGAATTCAAAAACACCAAACATGAGAAGTAAAGTCAAGGAAGAATTTAATAGGAAAAAGGAGAGTACATTCAGGAGAGGTCCGAAAGAACAGCCTCAACTTCTCCAGCGCAGGGGGAAGAAGTTGGCGCCAATGCTCTGGGGCAGGTTTCTATCCCTCTTCTTATCTCAGGGACCTATCTGATGGGCTGTTTCAAGACCATCTGCCCTTCTCAGATATTTTGCATAACTGTTAGTAGCTTCCTTTTCAGTTTCTTTATGCCTCTTGCCTGCCGGGTTCTTCTGTGCCTGTGTGGCCATCACCATTTTGTCAGCTAGTCATACATGTCTTTTGTCTGCCTCAGCTCATGTCTTCCTAACTGCCTGTCCTCACAGAATTATAGAGCTTTATTCCTATGGACAAGCAGATGACCTGGAGGAAATTAGAAAAGTCATCACTGAAGCAACTCCCCAGAATGCCCCGCTTCCCAAGGAAAAGGGCTTTTTCAGGAGGCTCTTGGTGACAGTGACCCAGCCAACATGGGCTTCACCAGTTCTGGAGAGCTGCAACTGTTATTCTGACCAGTTATTCAGCAAAGCTGCCTCCTGACATTGCACACAAAAATGCTTCTATCAGTGCACTCTGGTGGATGAGTGGTTAGGTCAATAGCCTCCAAAGGAGCACAGGCCCTGGGCTTGAGTCCTGGATCCGGGGGGTCACAACCGGTGTGAACGACTAAATAAAAATTAACTTAAAAAATACTTTTGTCCAGGCGCTAGTCACTTCTCAGAGTCACTCCTTGGTATTACGAACCCTTTCATAAACATTTAAACCGAAAACAATTGCAATTGCAACATATACATATGTAATCTTATCTGAGAGTTGAGTTATTGCCTGTTGGGCAATATTGGGGCAATAGTGCCTATTGGGTGGAAATTCAATAGAACTTTATCTTCTGACTACCCCCATTAGATGGAATTCCAGAGTTAAGTGAGCATCCAAGAAAGAGTCATGCTCCTGGCATCCTCTTAGAGGCAAACCTCCCTCACTCCCTTTTCTGAAGAAGCTGGCCCTTTCCAGCTTAGATGTGTGGTTATTGCCTCACTAGAGGAAGGTCCCGGGCAAGAAAACAAACAAATAATAACTCCCCCCAGAACCCACCCCTCATCATGAGCCAGTAATCCATATGGGACCCCAGCATTCAGTAGCGTGTGTGCTTTAAATATAGCATATGTATATGTTCCAAATACATGCAAATGTGAAATTAGATTCTGAAAGAGCAAGTTTACATAGTGAGAAAAGTCTTCTTGTTAATATCAGCACATCCTAGGACTCTGCTGGGAAGCAGATTTTGAGAACAATCCATCAACCAAAGAAAAAGGGACATTATTTTATATCGGGCTGACATCGTCAATAGAGGTGAACTTAGAGATTCTGAGATCAGAACATCGCTTTGCACATCTGGGTGTGATTCTAACAGTTAGCTAGACTGGCAGTAGTTTGCCAGATGTAGTTCTGGATGTTATAAAGGAAATTTAGATGCCAGAAAATCCTTGACATTTTGTGCATGAAGAAGCTGTAAGACTGGAAATAAGAATTCTGGATTCTGTCCATCATCTATGTCCCACATACAATCATTCTGTTTCTTTAGAGAGCCCTGAAGTTTCTCTCCTCACAGAGACTGAGAAACATATCATATGGTAACTAGTTCTTTTAAATGAGTTTAATGACTCTTCTAAAAATATAAGTGCTACCCAAAAAGACGTTATCGGGGCTGTCCAATGACCGTGGGCTTTATTTCTCAGCTCTGATTTTTCACTTCAGTAGGAGCTTTCATACACAGTAAAATTACCCAGCCAATTACTCAACTTTGATTTAGAGTAAGGTTTCAGAACATTTAAGAATTTTTAAATGTACATTTAACCCCATAGCACACAATCACTTTTGATAATAAACATTTGTCAAAATATATGACATCTTAAAACTCTCTATCCAGATAACAGAACAAGTCTATAGATAAATGCATTTTTAAATTGCATCTGATATTTATAAAGATAATTGCTATTGAAATTATACCAACTTAGTTGAACAGACATGTGTATCTTTATATATACGTATATATATTTTCTTAAATAGTGCGATGTAACTTATCTGACCTATAAAACAAATATAAGGAATCTAGAAAGTTACATTTAATTAAAGTTTAAAAAAATATAAATCTTGCATAAACTAAAATATAATTTTGCATTTTTTTCTCACTGAACAAGTCTAGCACATGATGTAAAGTTATCTTTTATTCAAAAGTTATAAAATAATTTATTAGAGGGCTTGATGATTTGAAATACAGAGTGATTAAAATAAATTCTGTAATTGTTCTTTTACTAAGCAATTTTAAGTTAATTTACATAGTGATTAAAATTCACAATATAAAATGTTCTTTAAATCTTTTCACAATTACTAATAGCTGGCTTGATGTAAATTCACATAGTTGTTCCTTGGTTTATAGCTCAATAAGAATGAATAAAATTTCCTTTTCACTTATTCAAAAATTTGTGAAAGAGAATGTTTAAAATAAGAATGTATTTAAAATAATATTTTATTAATAAGTTTTTTTGCACAATTAACATGGATTTTCTTTTTTCTCATCACTGTAATACATATTTTAACTAAAATTTCATAATTTGTTCCACTTAAAAATATGCTTTTCAACATGAAAACTATAGTAAGACTATTCCTTTGACACTATTTAATAAGCATGTATAATATATTTGTGGAAGGTAATAAATATAACTAAAAATTTGGTTCTTTTCTGAAAGACTGAAGTTTTAAGGGATCTTTTGAAAAAAAAGGAAGGAAGGAAAGGATGGATGGAGGGAGATATAAGGGAGAGAGAGGTAGAAGCATTATTATCTAGCTAATTGCTTATTTTGGTTATTCCCAGGCCCCCAGAAACATTACGGGTCCTTTGACTTTCTATAGTCTCCATGCCAATCACACAGCCTCTGAGTCACAAATGCACCTTAAAGTGTTATTTTTTCCCTGGCAATTATTTCCTTTTCTTCCAGGCTGAAGAAAATCTTTCTTGAAAGAAGGGCATATCAAAAACATGATCAGTTTTGGTTTTATTTCTTCTTTACCTCCATCCCAACTGGTCTCTGAGATTTCTTACTTTAGATTTTTATAAGCACTTACTAATTTCTTCTAATTAAACAAAATAGAAATCCTGTTTCATTTAAAAGATTTTATAACCCTGATTTGCTAGTACCTCTAATTCAAAGATTCTCTCTTGAAGGAAATGTTTCTCTTTTGTTATTCTTGCAGTAAACAGAGTGCCACCCCCTTGGGGAATTGACAACTTTGGCAAACAGACTGTTTTAGCATCAGAAAACCACTAGAGTGTTTGAATTCTCTTGGAATTTCCACTCTTCAATTCATATGCATTTTGACTCTAGGTTAAAATATCTCATTATCAAACAATGTGAAAAAGAATACATTTGGTGACAAGTGCCAACTATATGACATCTCTTGTTTCAAGGAAAGGAAAGGGGAAATGTCTACATTTAGAATAGAAAACACAACCAGATCCAAAAGCTCACCTCTATTTCTACTCCTAAAGGGGCAGCAATTCCCTAACCTTTTCTGGTTCCCGCTTTTCCCTCTTGGAGATTGTCTTGACATTTGGTTCAGCAGCACTTCAGGAAAACCCAGTTGAGCCTTAATTCTCCCAGCAAAAGAAAACTCAACTTGTGTAGCTAGAAACGTTGTTTCCAAGGAAGACAATTCTCTCTCTGAGTGGCTATGGTACTCAGATAAAATATCACCTGTAGTCCATGGATAAACACCCAATGACAAACGTCAAACCTTTCAGAAATCATCGTCATCATCATCAACAGAAAACAAAAAAAACAATTAAAACTTTCTTGCTTTCCAATGCGTGCCAAAGTCCACTGCCTGTTCTTTAATAGCCACTGCATCCTTATCCCGTACACTGAAAGAATAGCCTGTCACCTGGGTGCCCAACCACCATTCTCCAGCTAGGTATGGCCATGTGACTTAACCCTTTCCAGTGAAATGCAATGTGATGTCTGCCACTTCTCATTCAACACCTTAAGAGTAGATTATGTCTTCCCCATATTCTTTTTTTCCCAGTTGTATTGATATATAATTAACAAATAAAATTTGTAGATACTTAAGTTGTGCACATGGTATGCCCCGGTAGAGCAGGGGTTTTAGTCAGCTGCCTTCAGCTGGCGCAGTCCACCTACAACCCAAGTTCCCAGGTTCCTGTCCCAGGGCTGGGGGTGGGGAATAACCAAGATGAGCAGCTAAATAAAATAAAGTGCTTCTTCTCCCTCTCTCTTTCTGTCTGCTGCTTCTGCTCCACTTCATTCCTGCCTGCACCTTCCCTTTAAAAATAAAGTAGACATGTGATGTTTTGATATACATATAATTATAAAATGATGACCACAATCAAGCTGATTAGTATATTCATCACCTCCTAGTTAGCTTTTTCCCCATGAGAACAATGAACAACTTACTTCTCTTTCAGCAAATTTCATGTAGACAGTGTACGGTGTTACTAATTATAGTCACCATCTATCATTTAATATTTCAGGGCTTCTAACAGGGTAGAGAATAAAGAGAGCTACTTTAGATTAAATTAGAAAAAAAGTTAAATTCGTATTACTTAAATTAGGGCGATATTGAGATCTTCTAGGAGCTGACAATATTTTCTTTCTTGCACCTGGACTGTGGCTACATCATTGTTCTTTTGGTGATGATCCACTTTGCAGTATTTTATGTTTGAGGCATGATCTATATGTGTTATATGTCCTTTTTTTTTTTAAGTTTTAGATAGAAAATCTTTTGCCCCAACCAGTCTAAATCCTTGGAGTCATCCTTTCCTCATCCCGTACCTAATCCTGCTGATACCCAAAGGGTCAGCGACTTCTGTCAGTTCTGTCTTTGTAGCATTCCTCATCCTTTTTATGTTTTCTCAGACACCGTCTGGCGAGGTCACATAACGCATGACTGACAGCCTAACATGTAAAAGAGCAGCTGGTGTGAAGGGGAAGCGATCTCTGTGACATAGAACACAGCAAGCCCACGTTTAATGTGGTCAACAGGTTGTTAGAAACTGCAGTTTTAAGCAAAACAACTATAATGAAGCCAACTTTACCATATTCCAGTTGATACAAACAATAGTTAGTTTCCCATAGCATATTCCTGGTCACAAAAACATCACCAAGCCTCCAAACAAAGTCTCAGAGCATGTCTAATATTAAACAATGTTTTATACTTTTTTCCTATGGCCAGAGCCTATCCCAGCAGCTCAGGGCTCAGGGCGGGACCCGACCCAGGACCCAGGGTGTGTGCGCTTGAATACACCACACTCACTCCCATCAGACAAGAGAGACACACCAGTGAACCCCAAGTGCACGTCTTTGGGATGTGGGAGCAAACCAGAGTACCCAGCAGAAACCCACACAAAGATAGGGGAGATAGTGCCAACTCTGCACCACAGCCCCAGTGGGGAAATCGATCTTTTTCCTCATCTGTGTTGCAGTGAAACTACATTGAGTGAAATGAAGTTATTCAAGGACCTTCAACAATTAAGTTTGGCAAAGTTTTCCTAGAGGTCAGGAGTGCTCTGGGACTTAAAAAGCTGGTCTCCAGGAGCCCTGGTAGCTTAGCGGTTAAGGCCACAGTCTTGGGCCTGTGTAGTCCGCATGCATCCCAAGGACCCAGGTTCACAACCCAGTGCTGAGGGACGCAACCAGGATGCACAATTAAATTAAATAAATGCTCTTCCTCCTCTCTCTTTCTGCCTGCCTTCCTACTCACCTTCATTTCTGCCTGCACCCTCTTTTAAAAAAAAAGGCTGGTTTGAACCCTATTCAAGCCATGACCTGTCCGCAAGTTCAACCCTCTTTGTTCCCCTGAATATACTACATAGAATAACCTCCACTATAACGTGCACTACACTTAACATAGCTTTGCTCCACTAAACCCACACCCACACCCACCTCCAGGCCTTTGCCCAGTCCTGTTTACTGCCAGGAAAGCCTCGCCTGACCCTCCGCAAGTGTAAACCAAACGTGTCCTTTAAAGGCCACAGCAAGACGGGGCTGGGAGATGGCCCACAGAGTGGGGTCGAAACTGGACTCACTCAGACCTGCAAAGTCCTCTGTAAAGGAGCAGGTGGAGATCTTGCAGTCTGTTCCATGGAAACAGAAAAGCCAACACCCTACCTTTTTGAACTAGCCTTGTAACTGAAGACATACTCCCATCTGGGGAATCTTGAAAAGAATGCAAGGACTTAATACAAAGGTCTTGAGGGAAGCAGCCATTGAACTAGCGATCATATTTTACAAAGTAAAGATGAAATCTAGACAATCTTTGCCAGAATTTTGCCTTGGAGACACTGACAATATAAAAATAACCATGTTGGGATGAAGGTTTCTTCTTGCCAGATGTATGCTTATTATCCCAAAAGTGTGTCCTGAAGATTTGTTTGTAACAATTTCTCTTGAGTCGACCTGACAAAGGTTTATTGTCATCTCCTTTGTTCTACAACTCTTAACCTTAGTCTATGCTTGTTCTAATTCTTCATAACTTACTACAGTGTTTTATTTACTGCTACATGTTTTCTATAAGAAAATCTATTTGGGACATGTCCTGGTGGCCTAGCAGTTAAGTCTGCTAGGTGTAGTCCACATACATCCTAAGGACACAGGTTCAAGACCCAGAGTTGGGGGAACAACCGAGATTAACAACTTAATAAAATAAATAAATGTTTCTTCCTCCTCTCAATTCCTGTCTGTCTACTCACCTTCATTCCTGCCTGCACCTTTCCTTTAAATAGGTATATTTATTTGAATATGTCTGCTGTAAGAAACTAAATACATTCACCTAAAAATAATGCAGCTTACTATGACCTTACTTTTTCTTCTGTAACTTCACTTAAGGGACTTAAGGAACATATTTTCATGTCTTAGAAAATATCAAAACCTTGGTATTCTTGTCTTCTCCATACAAGCCTGTTTGTTATAACCCTGTGGTTCTAGAAGAGTAATTGGCAAAACAGTGATGGGATTTGAAGTTTGTCAGGGACTGAGGAGAAAAGCTGTCAGAATGAAATTATCCTGCAGGGAACCTATAACCAGGGTGAGGCTTCCAAGGAAAAGAGGTGTGACCCCCAAAGAAAACAGGGTACAGCCCCCTGGAGAAGGAAGTATGGCCTCCAAGGAAAGGGGTATGGCCCCCTAATATAAGGGGGTGTGGCCTCCAAGGAGAAGCCAGTGCCTCTGTGAGTGCTCGATTTCCAGCCCTGACTTCATTCCTTCAATAGCCGTTTCCTGAAGGTCAAGTATAATTTCCTGGCATGAAACATGTTCATGAGACAATGCCTTCCACCGCTTCTCTCCTAGTCCCTCTCCCACGCCATCGGCACCGCTCCCAGATGGCATTACCTCACAACGTCTGACATGACGACTGTGTCTCTCTTCCACCTCCCGTGGGCTCTCCGAGCTGCCAGCATTAAACTCCACCCGCCTCTCCACCCCTGCTTATTTCGTACTCTTCCTTCAAGAATCACACAAAGTATATCCCTGTATCTTCTGCCATATTAAACAGAGTCAGAAACAAGAAGCAACTTTGTTCCTATTACACAGGAAACAATTTTGGATGCTCCGTTAGCCTCCTTTTTAATGTATCAACAGACACACCCTTGTGACTCAGGTGACTACGGTGTAAAGCCCACAGACCTGGGCTGAGGACCAAAAATTAATAAAATAAAATTAAAAAAATAAAATATTCACAGATAATGATATGAAGAAATAAAACATGTTTATTTTTCCAAAATTTTAATCAGATACAGAAATTCAACTTTTTTTTTTTTTTTCATGAAAGATGTAGTGGGAATGAAGGCAAGCAGGCAGGCAGAGAGAGGAGAAAGAAGCATTTTATTTTTTTTAATTTTATTTAGTTGTTCATCTTGGCTGCTCCCCCAGCCCCGGGATGCGAACCTGGCTGCTTGGGATGTGTGTGGCCTGCACCAGCCAGAGGTGGCAGGCCTAACCACTAAACCACCCAGCACAGCAGAAATTGGACTTTACTGATCTCTTTGTTGTCACTCATTGAAATAATGGAATGTTGTATATTTTTCCAGCTAATTATTTTAATTTGGAGCTTTCCACTGCAAATGGTTTAGAGACATGGATCCTTCAGGCAAAACCTGGGGCCCCAAAACCTTCGGTTTCACCCATTGGCTCCCGTTTATCATTTTCTAAGGGAACCAGGAAATAAAAGTCTTGAGAATCACTGTGTTCATGGTTCACATCAGGATGTGTGGTAAAGGCCACCTGACTAAACGAGGCATTATACTCTTCTGCCAGTATTTTACTTAGGATTGTTTGACCGAAATTCTTTTCTTTCATGAGTCTATGCGATCTCTTTGTGGTTGCTAAAGTCAATTTAGGTTCGAAATTAGAAAGTGTGTAGTAATATGTACTATTACCCTAGTCTATTCTTGAGACAATTTAGATCAATGTAGTGATTACCTACAGGAGATCTGAATGAGGAGGGAGGAGAGGAAGAAGAAAAGGAAGGAGAAGCGGGGAGCTGGGCCCCTGGTCACGTTATGGTCACGTTAGCTCACTGTAGACACAGACAATGCAAAGGTAACTCTTCAGGGAAGGCAAGAGAGGAAGAGTGTGGAGCTCGGGGAGGGCGAAACTGAAATCACTGCGTGGGGAGGGGTGGGTAGCAGGGACTGACACACCACAGGCTGGGAGCACTCAGATGGCCACGCTATTCTCCACCAAGCTGGGCCGCAAGTAGTCATACGGGATGTCCAGCTTTGCATTCCTGGTCTCAATTTCTTTTTCCCGGGCAGCCAGCTCCTCTTGGAACTTCTTCAGCACAACCTTAGGCTCAGGACCTGAAAAATACTCCTCCTTGTGCTGGCCCAGAGCCACCTGGGATGGAGGAAAAAGGCAGCTGAGGGGTCTAAGGACCGGCCACTAAGAGTGCCACACCTCCCCACAGCTGCCCCCTTTCCCAGGTCCCTGGGCCCTTGCTCTCACCATAACGGGCTGACGTCTGCCCAGTTGCCACGTGATGGACATCTGGAGAGTCGCCTGATGAACGTTGGGCAGCGTTGACATCACCGTGCTCAGTGTGGCATCCTTGGTGATTGGCGGGGGCATCCGCATGGTGCAGGGTGCATTAGGGACCCAAGAGAACCAGTCCAGCTAAGGAGGGCAGCATCCAGGTGAGTGTCTGCCCATCGCACACAGCCTGTCCCCACTCCCAGCCGGTGCAAGTGTCCCGCTCCCCGCTGTGGTAAGTACCTGGCCCAAGTGGATAGAGGAGTGCTGGCCAGTGCAAGTGAAGATGCACATAGTGACGAAGTAACAGAGCTGGTGCTTGGACTGTAAGGAGACAGGAAACCCTGCAAGGGGTGAGGCTAGTTAAGGAGACAGGAAACCCTGCAAGGGGTGAGGAGAGTTAGATAGAAGCTGTGAGGCCAAGAAGAAAAACAGAACTGAGAGGAGAGGCAGGGAGGGGAGGCCCAAGAGAGTGAAAAGCGGGGCCAAGGGCTCTCAGCCACTCATGAGGGCACAGACCTGAGAGTGAGTGGGGGTGGGAAATGGAGAGACCCGCTGGGCAAGCCCACAGGGGTCCTGGTACCATTCATGCTGGCTCACACAGCATGTGTTAAACGTCGAAGTATTTTGCAAGCTGGTTGACATTACATCGATAACTATAGAGTAGGAATATTTATGCCATGAAATTAGGCAAATGCTATACATCAAGGTTTTTTTCCCCCAAAAGCTGGTTATTAAACCACTGGTCCCACTGCATCCCGACCCAGAAGCCTTCTCAGTATATAGGAAAGGGACCTGGCTTTAGCTAAGAAGAAGAGGAATCTGAGAAGGCCTTTGGGCATTTTTCAGAAGTGTTGGAAAAGCTTCTGGAAGGTTCCATAAAGGTAAAGAAGATCCTGGGAAGGTTCCAAGGATAAAGCTCTTGTGTGTCTCAGGGCAGGAGCTCATCTTACCTCGGTCCTGAGCCCCTAGAAGCCCAATTTCAGTGATCTCTTGGCACCAGGCCTGCAGCTCATGATCCTCTTTCACGGCCTCATCCGTCTTATAATAGAGATTCATAATTCCCTCCACATAGCTGCCAGTCAAGGGGTTGGGACAAGAGAGCTGAAGCTGACTGGGAGCCTTCAGGCTCTCTCCTCCTTGGGCACATGGCCCCCCACCCCCAGTACCTCACCAAGACACAGACCTCCTGTTCTCCCAGCCTCCTCCTCTACGCCTGCCCCCAGCAGCCTGGCCTCACCAAAATATAATTTTCCAGAGCTTCAGGGCATCTTGGCCATAAAAGGAAGACTTGACTTCCAGAAGCCCCCGGTCAGCCAGGTCATCAGGGGGACATAATGAGCGGTAGGTTAGAAGGACGCCAGCTCGTCTGAGTAGCTCCACATGGCCGCCTCCACCTGTGCTCACCACCTGAGGTGCCGGGACAGGCAGGGTCAGCTGCAGCCACCTGCCTGAGGCCAGAGCTGGAGCCAGAGTCAACCCTAGAATATCCCTTCTCACCGAGTCAAATATTCCGTAGTCAGACACCAGCCCAGTCCTGGCCCGGACGTTAATTTCCATGGTGTATCGCAGATGGGGAATCAGAAGCTAGAGAGAAAAAAGCAAGGAAAGGCCAAGTCAGAAGGGGCTGAGAAGCAGGAGAGGTTCCAGATCTTGAGGACAAAGATATATGAGATATTCAGTGGTCCCTCCGTCCCAAGAGTGTTCAGTTGATTTGTAACTTGCCACAAACCGTTGACTTACTGATCTATGATCACTGAAATTATTCTTTTATTTTTCATATCAAACAGCTCAAGGTCTAACTCAGTGTTTCCCAGTCTTTTTTTTTTTCATTATCACTCTTCTGAGGAGACTTCTTTAAAGATTTTCTTTCTACTCTGACCCCCTCACCCTCCAATAAAATTATAATGTTATGTGTGTATATGTACTTCATAATAAAAACTAATGTTTTGACCCCCACCCCCAGAATCATTTTCACCAACTCAGGAAGTGATATCATCTATTAAAAAAGGGTGGCAAGCCATGCTGTCAGTCCCATCCCCCGTCCTTCTTTGGTTGGCTCTCCGGACCTGCTGGGATTCCACAGAGATGTGGGCTGGAGAAGTGGACAGGCAGGAGAGAAGGGAATAAGAAGGGTCACCTTGAAGACAGGGTGTAACGATGGAAGACACCTCATGGTGGCCACAGCGAAGACCTCAGCCATCAAGTGTCCCCTCAGCAGATGAGACTGCAGCTCATGAAGCTGAAAGTCAGAGCTACGGACCCAGCATTTCGCCAGAAGCCAGACCATCGGGGGATCCGTGGGCAGGAAAAGTGGTGGAGGCACGACAGATCCCTTGCGGGGCAGCTCGAGCTGGAGCAGGAACAAGAAGGCAGGGAAGGGAGGGGTGAGCTCTAGGTGCCCAACAGATTCCCTTTCCCTGGCCTGGGTAGCCATCTTCTTCCTCCCCAATGATGGCAACCTTCTCCATATGACTTCAGCAGCTCCCCTACGGCCATATTCCTCCCCTCCTTTCCCACCCACTTGGCCCATTAACAAACAGCTGGTAAAAAGCTCAGCCCAGCTGCCTTTGCAGAAACTGCTCCTCCTCTGTCTTTTCCAGCCTCCACTTCCTCTTTCATACCCTCAGTGTGGGCAAGACTCAAATCCACTACTTCCTTCATCCCACACTTCGTTCTCAGAAATCTCAGCCGCTTTCCAACTTTCAACACCACCTCTGACAGCCAAGGCTCCAGTCTCAACTCCCCAGCTAGACCGCTAACTAGCCAAGATCATTCGAATGATTCCCCATTACCTCAAAATTGGCCAGACGAAAACTTACCTGAACACCTTTACCTCTTTATTTGTCCTATTTCCCCTCTCCTTGAATCCAGGACAGTTGCATTTTCCTCTTCACTCCCCTCCATCTTTGCTATCCATCTCCCACGCACCCTTCACCTCTGCCTTGACCCATTGCTATACCAAGTCACCCTAATTCCCATATTATCCCCTTCTCTAATCACCTCAACACAATGACCTGCATAATGTGTCTCTAGCATCTGTCACAACAGTATTCACCAGTTTCCCATGCAAAAACAACTTTGCTTTGGCATCCTCTGCCTGATGTAGTCTGGCCTTTCTTGTCTCCATTATTCCCCAACACTCCATTCCAATTGTCCCCTGGGAATCTCCTGATTCAAGTGCCCTTAGTCATACTTTAGCCTCTCTGCCCAGCCCACCTTCCCCCTGTGGGGAGGTCCCATCTTTCCCTCCTGCTTGAAGACTTAGATCCTGCTCCACCTCTAAGTCTCATGTCCATCCCACTTCCAATGACCTGTCTGTTCTCAGGGACTTCCTCAGTACTGCAACTTTTCGGTTTGACTGGTCTGTCTCTCCAATGGGACTACAACTTTCCTCCTTGGCCCATTTCCTCCCTTGTTGCCACCTCTACTGCCTTCGCATAAGGTCTTTGAAGAGAATGGACACTCAGTGACCGTGGATGGGATGGTGAGCTGAGAGCGCTGGCCCCTGGAGCAGAAATCCCCGGACCTCTCACCTGAATGACCATGGGCAAGAGCTGCCCATCTGGCTGCAGCTTCAGCATGACCAGCGGGGCAGCCAGGTGCTGCTGACTGCACAGGATGATGTTGGCCTTGATTCCATCCAGCAGGGTGAAGTCGGCTTCAAATAGCCTGCCCCCCTGGATGTGAGGAGAGGACAAGGGCTGGTATCAGCATAAAGCATCTTCTTCCCACTCTGACTGCCCAAAAGAAGAAGAAAACTAATGTGTCTCCATCAGCTACTTGGTACCAGGTAGTGGATCATGTGCTAATTGCCACATGTAATCCTTATACTATAATTCTTGAATTAGCCCCAATTTTAAAGAAGATCGAAGGGAATGGGTATCTTGGCTAAAGACCCAGGATCCACATCCAAGTCGGTCTCACTCTATAAAATTCCAGGAGCTTTCTGTCTCAGTTGATCCAAGTTGATTCCTAATTAATAACCCTACCCCAGATGTGGACTCTTACTCTACAAATCCCTAACACCAAGGTCCAGTTATATTTCTACACTGTGAGTCTGTCTCTGTCAACCACCACACAGTCTTCCTCCACGGTACTCTATTTCCAGGAGGAAGGTCAGGTAGCTGCACTTCTCCTAGATCACTCAAGATTTCTCCTGAGGATTCTTCCTTGCTTTAGCAAGCAGCAGCTGGGCCCACAGTGGATGCCCCAGCAGTACAAGGGCTGACCACCCCCATTCCCTGTTTGGCCTCCTTAGGGCTCTACTGTTCATACCTGGAGTTCTTTCTCCAGCTGAGCCTGCAGCTCCTCCAACCCTGGAGGGAACACCAGGCGAGCAGGAAGCTGAGTGGAACGCCTCAGCAACATGGGGTTGGCACCATTGAGAAACTGGTACCCAAAGAAGGCATCATCCTTCCAGGATTGCTGTACCCGCTCTGGGGATGGCAGTTATAAAGCATGATGTAGGATCTGAGTTCCTGGTCCTTCCAGCTCCCACCAAACATCCCCACTTGAACCCAGCCTAGTAGAGGGACCCAGATCTCTGTTTCCCAACACTGATTTTCTGGATTGGGTGGGATTTGGGGGATAAGGGTCTAGGAACAAGTATTGGATAGGAGTACTGACCAGCCATCTTTGTCTGGCTACAACCTAAAACCTTCTTGAAGTCATCCAGGTCATTCCAGGCAGTCAGAACATTGAAAGATTCTTTGACAGCTAGTTCTGCCAGCCTTTGGGGAAAGGAGAGAGAAACTGAGAGTCAGAATCAAACTTCACAGCCACAGGATGGTTTTGAGTGGGTCCAGTACTGGGCAATTGTAAGTCCACTGGCCTCCACAGATCCAGGCACCTCCTCCCCATCTAGCCCTCTTGTACTTACGCCTTAGCCAGTGAAGCTTCAAAGTCAATTTTCTTGTCTTCCAGAAATCTCTCATCCATGGGGAGGTCCTCTTTTGTGGCCCCAATCATATTCAGTATTAATCCATCCTTCCAGTTACCCCACCTGTGGTGTATAAATGAAATTAAGCATTGGTACTAGGGAAAGGTCAGTCACTGTGGGGTCAGGAAGACTCAGGGGGGAGGAGCAGGGCTCACCGGTATAACTTTCTTCTCTCTTGCAGCTCCTCCTCCCTGAATTTCTTGAACAGAGTTTCAGAATCTTCTACCACTGTGCAGCCTAGAATTGAGGGTGACGACAAGCATAATGAGTACTCTCCTAAACCCTCTCCCCTGTTCTTGCTAAGGGCATCTTCTCGGCCCTCCCTTCTGGCTGGCCCTGGCCCTGCAGCCCTCCTGCCTCTCAGCTCAGTTCCAACAATCTGTCTCTGGGACAATCCCCAAAAAACCTGACCTCCAGATTCCAGCCTGAAGCAGGTCTCCCACTTGGCCCTCTCCCCCACCTCTTCATACCCCGCTAGCCCTGCACTCACCAGTTCCCTCTGGGAGGCTAAAGATGCCTTTGCCCTCTACCCAGCGGTAACATGGAAAGAAGAACTCATCCCCACTGTTCCCAGGGCCCTGCACAGAGATCCAGTTGCAGAACCAAGCATCATCTTTAAGGAGACTCTTTTTGCTCAGTTTCACAAACAGCAACCGCCCCAGGAACTCTGGCACGTCCTCCTTGAATTCTGTCTCCTGCAGGCAACCAAAAAAGCTCAGCATCAGTGGGCTCCCAGAAGGAGGACTTGGTCTGAGCACTGTTCCCCTGGTAGCCCTTCAGTTGGACCTCTGGAAAAGCAGAACAAAAAGAAGTGGTTTGAGAGAGAAAGCTGCACCCAGCAGCTAGCCCTAGGAGCCCCTTTTGGGGCTTCCAGAAGCCTAGTCAGGGGTGAGGGAGCTGGGGGAGAGATGGGGATGAGCATTCCTTCCTTCGTTTTTCCTTCCTTGCAATCACTGATTGTGCCAAGCCT
Organism: Solenodon paradoxus; assembly: GCA_004363575.1. Classification (NCBI taxonomy): domain Eukaryota; kingdom Metazoa; phylum Chordata; class Mammalia; order Eulipotyphla; family Solenodontidae; genus Solenodon; species Solenodon paradoxus. Next base: position 52,151 of record RJWH01003644.1, read on the forward strand.
TGGGCTGGGCACTGGGCACCTGAGGCCATGCCCTGGGTACGTGTACAGATGAGCAGAGAGGCACACCACCCAGGCTGAGCCAGGAGACAAGCTGCCCTGAGGATGACCGTCTAAGCTGGAGACCTGGAGGTAGAAAGGGCTTAGCCCTACAGCGTGAACGAGGAAAAGGCTGGGGAAAGGGATGTGGGAGAGGAAACAGAGAGCAGTGGCTAAGGGACTGCTGATCAAACTGAGTCTCTGAGCCCGAGGAGTCTGGAAGATTAAGCCAGGGGCTTTGGGCTTTGTCCTGGGAACTAGAGGAAGCCCTTCAAAACGTATGCTAAGGGAATGTTTTAAGGGTGGGAATGTATCTAGAAGAAATCACTCTAGCAGGACTTGGAAGGGCAGGTGCCAGTGGAGTGAAGAAGGTGAAGGTGACTGGCATCGGATCAAAGGGACATTGGTGGGCGGACAGCTGGGGAACGGATGCCAGAGATGTCCTGGAGATAGAATGGACGCAGGCGAAGAGGGGAGGCGGGGCGAGAGAGACACCGGGTGAAGACAAGCGGAGACGACCGGGAGCCGGGGAGGGGAGATGGCCTCAGGTAAGCACGTTCCTTTGAAGCTTCCAGGCGACAGCCATCCATCCGGATCCGGGCGTCTGGAAGAGAGCTGGACGGGCGATGGGAGTTGGGGGTGAGCGGTGGGAAAAAGTAAGGTGAGCCCGGGGCGAATAGCTGGGAGACGCGCTGGGGGAGGGGAAGGGCGAGGGGTCGGGAAGCTCGGAGCTGCTCTCCGGGAGACTTGCTTCCTCTCCCTCTCCTACCTCGCCCCCGGCCCGCGGCTAGAGGCCACACGGTCGCAGGTCGAGCGACCTTAGAGAAGGTTTGACACAAAGAATAGAGGAAATAGCCGCTCCGGGAGCCGCTGAGTCGCCAGAGAAGAGCCACTTGCGGACTCGCATGAGTGTCCTGTCAATTCCAACGAAGCACTGCGCCCGAGCACGCAGGGACCGCTGGCTGCGCCCCAAGTTCGCTGAGGCGCTTTAGCCCGCGGCGCGACTCTGCGCGGACGTCTGACGGACTTGAGACCCGAGCCCAGCAATCCCGCTCACCTTGCCCCGCTCGGGACACACGCGTTTCTTCAGCGCGGCCTCCCCGTGCCGGCCGACCAGCCACAGTTGCACCGGGTTCCTGGAGCCCGCATAGATGGAGCATCCCGTGGACACGCGGACGCGGTAAACACCCATCTTGCCCAATGTTTGGGCTTTCTGTGGATGCCACTAATAAAGGGGTCTGAGACCCCGCCCCTCGGAGGCCTTGCCGAGGGGTCAGGATGTGGGTGGCACGCTTCCAACCAATCCCGCCTGGCCAGGCAGTGGGGGCCCCTGCTCCGCGCAGTCCCCAGCAGGGCCTCAACACCTGAAGGCGGGGCCCCAGGTGGGGTTGGAGGTGCCTATGATTATCTTAGTGGGAGGAGCAGGAAAGGGAGCCAGCTAAGAATTTCTGGAGAAAATAAGCAGGAAGAATCAATGTTTGTCCCAGTCACCAGACGATGTGTGGCTGAGAAGCTTCTCTCTCTCTCCTCTCTCCTCTCTCCTCTCTCTCAACCTGGCCTGCAGCGTCCTTTATAGAAAATAGTTTGGGGCCACTGAATTTATCTGGCCAACTTTGAACACACTGTCACCTTCCTTGTGCCAGGCTCTGGGACTTATTACTTTCTGCCTTAAAAGTCTCTGCCTCTCTGCTGTCTGCAGGATAAAAATCCAAATATCTTGGCATTCAAAACTCTACTAACCCGACCTCTTTACCTTCATCCCACCACACCCCATCTTCCTCTGTCTTCTGGCCGTTTGGGCTGGAAGCCTGAGTTTCCCAGAACTCACAATTCATCTGTTTGCAGTTCTTGCAAAAATTTGACTCTGCTTTCTAAACTGTGTGTAGACTCCAGTTTTTCACAGAAGTCTCTTACGGCTGTTGCATACCCCCCCCCCAGCCACGCCAGAGCTTATCAGCTTTCCTCTCTACTGCTTTTGCTCTCCTGCAGACTTCTCTCGCTGAACATAATGCTCTGCAGAAATGTATTTGCCTGCCCACTGTCCCCATTCCCAGCACCTCTTGCTTTTTCTTTCTCCTAGTTTGGTACACCTTCTGTGTTTGTGGGTGTTATTGTGGTAGAAGACCTTTTCCCTGACCCCAACGCAGAAGTTGGTCTGCCAAGCATTTTCCATGGTACTGCGGGGCTGTAGCTACGTCCTGTTGTACAGAGACTGCAGCGATGTCCTGTTATCGTGACCAAGCTGCACTCTGCAGCTGCACATAACTAATAAGAGTTGCCAGTAGAAGCCACACGTAACCAAGGAGATGAATCATTACCTCAGAGTATAAGAGGAGCGCCCTTAGACCCCTTGTCGCTCACCTTTGGGTAACAATACCCCGGGGCCAGCACTGGTGCTTGCAATAAAGTGCCTTTTCTCTACCTTTGAGTGCTCAGCTGTCAGTCTTCTCGCTGTCTGGAGGCTCTGCCATAACATTAATAGAGGTTTGCTGAAACATACCTAACTGAAATATCAATTTTAAATAAGTTTTTTTCTTGGGGGAGACAAAGGCAGACAAACAAAGCTCCCAGACCATGTAAGCACTAAGGCAATAGTAAAATCAACACATGTCATGGAGCACTCTCTGCAGGGTAAAACAAATGAAATCGATGTGATGTGCATTTTCTAGTTCGTTGTGTTTGCTGCTGCTGCTGCTGCTGCTGCTGCTGGTGTTTGAATGGGGAAGTATGTCCACAGAATTCAAAATTCAGAAGATATAAAATGATATTCATTAGCCTCTCCCTCCCTCTTGGTCCCAGACCACCCAGTTTTTCGATTTCCAAGAGTCACTGTGTACTAGCCTCTTTTGTGCACATTCACAAGCAAATGCACACCTCTTCTTTTTGGCCTTTTATTGCACTCAGTAGAATACTTTGCACATGGTTCTGCAACTTATTTTTTCCATATTGCTACTTAAATTAAGAGATCATCTCCTATCAATAAAGAGCTTGTTCTTAAGGTTACCATCATTCTGCAATAGCATAGTATAATCTACCAGTCCTTTTTAAGTGGATATTTAGGTTGCCTGCAATCTTTTGTAACTATAAAAATGCTGAAAAAAATTACCCTTTGCATGTCATTTCTCATATATAAGTATGCCTAGTACAAAATCCTATAAATGTAATTTCTGGCCCAAACTCATGGATAATTTTGGAAGAAATTGTTCAATTTTCCTGCATTTAGAACAATATCAGGCCTTGTGGGTATGAATATGTGTTTGAAGAAGCACATGGAACTGAAAGCTAGATTAAGTAAATTCTTTCTTTTATCAATAAGTCCTTTTTCCTATTTACATTCCCATCTGTGGAGTATTATGAGAATGCTCATTCCCCCTCACTCTTGCCATGGTGTGTTATATATTTTTCCTTAGCCATTCCGATAGGTGAAAAATTATACCCTAGAGTAATTTTAATTTTCTTTTTTCTTATTATGAATAAAGTTGAGTATCTTTTCACATTTTAGGGAACATTTGTATTTCTTTTTCTGAGAACTTCCATTTTTCTATTGGTTTTTTATCTTTTTCTTATTGATTTATGGGGAAAAACTATACCACAGAGTAATTATCATCAAAACAATATGGTATTAGAACAAAAACACACAGACAACAGTGGAAAAAAGCAAGAATCCAGAAATAAAGCCATCCCTGTATAGACAGTTAATCTATGACAAAGGAGCCAAGAACATACAATAGAAGAAGGAAAGTCTATTTAGCAAATGATTGTGAAAACTGGATCACCACCTGCAAAAAACAAAACAAAACTAGATTACTATTTAGTGCCATGCATAAAAAAATTAACTCAAAATGGATCAAAGATCTGGAAATAAGACCCAAAACCATAAAATGCATAAAGGAAAATATAGAGAAAATGCTCCATGACATCAGTTTCAAAGATTTGGAGTTGGGGGAAGAAACTAAAACAAAAGAAACTAAACAACTGGACCTATATCAACTTAAAAAGTTTCTGTACAGCAAAATAAAAATGGGAGAAGATATTTACACAAGATACATCAGATAAGAACTTAATCTCCAAAACATATGATAAACTCATACACTGCAGCAATAGGAAAGCAAATGACCCACTCAAAAAGTCAAAAGAACTGAACAGAAACCTAACTAGAGAAGAAGAGAAGACACACAGTCTACAGACACATGAAAATATGCTCTAGATCACTCATCATTAGAGAAATGCAAACAAAAATTACAATGATATATCACTTCACACCAAAGAGAATGATATATATCAAAAATATTAGAAACAACAAGTGCTGAAGAGGGTGTGGAGGGAAAAAGAAACCCTCTACACAGTTGTTGGGAATGTAAATTAGTGCAACTTGTCTGGAAAATGGTATGGAGACTCCTCAAAATATATATAGATCTACCATTCAATGTAGCAATCCCACTTCCATGCCTATACCCAGAGAATACAAAAGCGCTAATCTGAAAAAAAAAAATTGGCACCCCAAGGTTCATAGTGGCACAGTTCACAGTAGCCAAGACATGGAAACAAACTAAATATCTGTCAACAGATGACTGAATAAAGAAGCTTTGGTACGTATACTCAATGGAATTCTACGCAACTGGTAAAAAAAAAATGAAACTCTACCCTTTGAAACAAACTGATTTGAGCCGTGTTAAGCTAACTTTATTTTATCTATTATTGACCAAAATTGGACACCAAATCTTAATCCTTTAAATAAAGAAGGGAAATGGAGCCACATGATCATCTCAACTTATTCAGTTTCTCCCCTAAGTTGCAGAAAGAAAGATGGGTATACAAATACATTTGGAGCCCTGCCAATAAATAGGAAGGGATACTGACTGGGAGGCAGGCACCCAAGGATGTGGGAAATAATAAAGGAAAAGCTTAGTTTAGATAAATCAATGCCTTGGCAGTGAAACAGAAACCTTAGCACCTGGAATGCCAGGTGCCCACCAGCAAGGAAAACCTTAGCTGGAAGGGTTTCTGATGACTTGCCAAGACTTAGCAAGAAGTTAAATGTCAGCCAGATAACTAAGACATTGTGCTACTGTATGTACAGCCTTTTGTTTTACCACAGCTAAAAGACGTGCTTGTAAAAGACCTAAATTCGTAACAATACCTAAAAAGGAAATGTTACTGTTGCCAAAAAGTATACTAAAGAAGAGTTATTACTTTTTAATTGTGTGACAAAATGTGCAATCAATGTTTAAATATGCATGCCCTTTGGCTCAGGTAGCTGAGGCACTGGTGTATAAGCCACATACTGCCCAAAGACCTGAGATCAGGGTGAAAAAAATCAAAATGAATGGCAAATGAATAAATAAAGATGCTTCTTCTTCTCTTAAAATAAGGTCGAATATTAAAAAATATTTTTCAAAGTTCTATTTATAGATTCATGTCTAGTAAACTGAGCATTAAATAAAATATAACTATTTGTGGGGTGGTCTCTCCATTGACAAATATATCCTCAAATTTAAAAATGCTATCAATAGTGAGCATAAATTCTATCAACAACATGCATAGAAAATACATGAGAGTATACACTAAAATATCAATGATCATTTCTAGTGAGCTGGTATAGATGAAAGAACTTTCCATTTTACACACTTCACAATTTTTATTTTTACAGAAGCATGAATTATTTTTGCAATCTCAAAATTTCAGTCTTGAACAAAAGTCAAGGCTATAAGTGTTATCACAAAAGCATCAATTATAGTTAAGTGTGGTTTAAGGGAAACCCTAAAACAAAGGTTCAAGTTTTCTTTTATTAATGAAATTTAAATAAATCCAAATGTAGCGGATAAAAGTCATCATCTGTAGAAATGGCACAATGTGATTGAAGACTTGGGAAAGCATCCCAAAGTCATTCACAGTAGTGTGGGTACTTTCAGAGTCGTTAGATTATAATGTTGTTGTGAACTTGAGAGATAAAACCCAGACTTCCCCTGACTTTTTAATAGTAGTATCTATAGCAGTTATTCTCTGCCTGTTCCATCATTGTATGTTGGGATGAGGGATGAGTGGGAGAGATGACCTTCTCTTCAGCTGACCAGCTTTCAGAGGAGGAATTTTATGGAGAAATTGTCCTTAAAGAAATACACTTGAGAAATTTCATCCATGGGGCATCCCTGTGACTCAGCAAATGAAGTGCAGGAGTTATAAAGTCCAAATGCCCAGATTTAAGACCTGGGGCTTATCTCATCCACATCTGGACCTGAGATTTAGATAATGAAATTCGGGACTTCAATCTGCAGCTACAATGGAGATTAGACTTTGGAGTGCCTTGAGAAGGCACGAGCATATTTTATATATTGGAAGAATATAGAACACTGGGGGCCAGAGGCCATACACTGGTTACCAGTCTTCAGAACAGCTACCGATGATCGATGAAATTCACACCCTTGCATAGTCTCCTGCCAAACTGTGTCAGGGTTGGTCTATATAGCCAGCAGAATATGGCAGAAGTAATGGTATGTGACTTCTGAAGCTGGGTCTTAAAAAAGATCAGCCTCTCACTTCCTCTCACCACCTACCTGTCTCTTTGCTTTTCTGAGAGAAGTCAGCCACTATGTCATAAAGATAATCAAGAAACTCAATGGAGAGGTCCAGTGTCAAAGAACTGAGTCCTCCTGCCACAAGCTAATGAAGAGCTGAAGCCGCCCGCCTCAGCCAACACCCAGAAGCGGAAGCAGTCTTGGAAGTAGTTCTTCCAGATCCAGTCAAGCCTTCACAAGACTGCAGACTCAGCCAAGATCTTGACTGAAACCTCATCAGAGTCCTGAGCTAACCATCTGATTCTCAGAAACAGAAATTATAAATGCTTGCTGCTCTAAGCCAGAGTTTTGAGACAATTAGAAGGCAACAATAAATAATATGGTCTGCATACTTGTTTTCTGAATCCCTAAGCTCATTAGTTTGTGTAAAGCCAAAAACAATATTCATGAGAAACTGATCACTTACAGAATGAGTTCCCACTCAGCTATTCCTCAACTACCATCTTGCCCATCCAACTGTTTACAGAGTAAAACTTCAGGTCTTAGAAAATATAGATTTCACCAAGTCCATGGACGTGCTATTAGCAAATTGATCAATCAGCGAAGTCATTGACAAATAATGTTGATGTTGTAAGAAAGACCACCCAACTGAGATAATCCTGATAAAGCCTAATCAGGGTTTTAGGGTAGATAGTCATTAGGTGACACGTTGGCTGCAATCAGAGAGATGGACTTGGACAACCAACAAGCTTTCCTATGCAGGTGATGTCCACTGGTCACTTTTGTGTGCCCTCCTCTGTCCCCATATGACTTCTGGGCACTTACTACAGATGATGCCCTCAAATGAAAAGCAGACACTGTATTATGATTCTTCTCCTTGGTGTGACTTCTCCTATTCCTCACTCATCAGCCTTTTCCCACAGTTATTATCTTTGCCCTGGAGTGATTCCAAACCATATGAGGCTTTTTGAAACTCAAAAATCCACAACTGACATTCATGTACAGAAGGCCCAACTGAAATCATAAAAGGAAGTATCAGGACCATAAAAACACATATGTTAATGTTATATTTTACAAATATTATTTCATCAAAGTAGCACCCAGCAATAGGGATTAAAGTTGGCTGAGCCTTCAGAGGAGCCAAACCACCAGAAGCTATGAAATGCAGTTTAGAAAATTAGCATCAGTTAGAGCAAGATAGAAATTCATAGAGGAGCTTGATGTGGAAAACTTCAAAATAATTTGAAGAGAGAACTCAAAAGAACTTCTTATGTGAATTCACAGAAGAAAACAACAGGGTGTTTACTACCTCCAAAAATAGAACAAAACAGAAGAGTTAGTCCTACAGGAACTGCTTCAGATTTTGGAGCTGACATTGATGTAGATCTAGTTCAACATCTTAGGGCAAATGCTCAACAATCAAGATCTTAGGGAGTATAGATGAGTAGGTCTCCTATTTCTGGTAGAAAGTTCCCAAGAATAACCTTCTGATAAAAAATTACACCTACAGTTTTGGAAAATGGATAGTCACATAACTGCCACTAAAATCAAGCTATGAAACAGTTTCACCTTTCCAAAACAATCTCTCAAGCTATCTCATAGTCAATCACTCTTTCTCCCACTAATCCTGCGAGTAGCTGATCTGTTCTCCTTTTGTATAGTTTTATCTTCTCCAGAATATTTTATACAAATGATATCATATGACCTTTTCAGTTTGCTTCTTTCATTCAGCATAATGCAGTTGAGATGTTTTCATGCTGTTTTATGTTATCAGTAGTTTGTTCCTTTGTATACAATAGGCTACTATATCGTCTTGTATGAATGTACCACATATAGTTTATCCATCCTATTGAAGGACATTGGGTTGTTTATACCTTTTGGTGACTATGAATAAAGTTGTTACAAAAATTTGCACACTGGTTGCTATGTGCACATAGTATTTCTCTTGGGGGAATAGAAGTAAGGTCTCTGGGTTATTTGGTAAGTGTATGTTTAACTTTATAAGAAACTGACTTTTCCATAGAGGTTGTACCATTTTGCATTCCCACCAGTGTGGAAGTAAACAAAGATCACTAAATGAGAGAATCTGAGGCTACTGATTCAGAGGTTGCTAAATGACAAGGAAGTCAGGAACCATCACTTGCATTGGCAGAAATTCAAAGACAGGTACAGTAGTTGGACATTTTCACAGTAGAGAAAAATGAAAGGCTTCAGGTATTTCTTGACTGGATGCTACTGATGTGAAAAACCTACAGACAGACTCACTAGTGAGACTCTCACGGCGAAAGAGGCCGAGACAAGGGAGTGGAGATACTCTGAGGCATGACTTTATTGTTCCTGGTGCAGGCTGGGAAAGCTCACAAGAGAGTGAGCATTCCACTGGATTTAGGCTTGGGTGTACTTTTTATAGGGAAAATAGCAGCCGCCAGTGGATTAATTTTTCCAAAAAGGGGTAATAAGGGGTTTAGGCTGAAACAATGCAGGTGTAATGCTTGGGTTAACACTTGGCCGATACTGCATCTAGGATTGGTACATGTTTCTCTTTGATCAGCAGGTGGCTGTTTGCTGCTGGTACAGGACACGGTCACTTCGCCTGGAGCAGCACTGTGGCCGTCACATTTTGCTGACTCTGAAGGTGCCGGGTGATTGGTTAGGGGAGCCTATTTGTCATTCTCCGTTTTGTCCTAAATTGGAAGTTGGGGCTAAAATAAGGGAAGCTGGCATTTACTAACCAAGGCCTGACGGTTGGGCTTATGATACAGAAAATGGAGTTTGACTTCCTGGGTTGGTTGCTGCAGATGTGTGGTTTGGTTGGTTGCTGCAGAGTTTGTGGGTCTGAGTTGCGTACTTGAATATGATACTGGTCGTTGTCCTCTTATAGATTTAATTTCTTCATAACAATGTTTGAGAGTTCCAGGTGCTCTGAATTCTTGCCAGTATTTGGCATTATCAGTTTGGGAGAAAAAAGGAGTGGTTTGTGAGTTTACAGCCGTACACCGCTGTGGCTTCAGTTTACCATTTGCTGGTGAATAACTCTACTGAACATATTTTCATTTCCTTATTTGACATTTGCTCCTTTTCTGGTGATGTATCAGTGCAAACTCTGCCCATTTGGTATTGAGTTGTTTTCGCATTTCGTTTTAAGACTTATTTTATGTTGTACATACAAGGTCCCTATGTTAGGTCATTTGCAGATATTTTCTCTGAACAAACAAGCTTTCAGGAAGTAAGGATATCTTTTCACCTCTTCACAGTGTCTCTAAGAGAACAGAAGTTTTTAATTATGATAAAGTACACTTTTTTCATCACTTTTCTTTTATGAATTATGCTTAACTATGCCTAATAAAAGTTACAAATATGTTCTCCATTTTCTTTTCTGCATATTATTATGTTCTATTTTACATTTACGTCTGCAATCCACTGTTAAATTTTTACATAAGGTGTGAGGAATGGGTCAAGGTTGATCTTATTGCATATGTATGTTGATACAGAAGTGGTGTACCAGAACCATTTCTTGAAAAGATTCCCTCCTCCATTGAATTGCCTTTGTTTCTTTGCCAAAACTCAGCTAACCATTGAAAGGTTTTTTCTGAGCTCCACAAGGAAAGAAAGTCAATTAGACAAAAAGTCGAATAGCCAGGGCTTTATCGGGGTTTGCGCACCCGGGCGAGGTTCTCCGGTCCGCAGAACGAGGGCCGGGGAAGTCGCGCCGGAACAAAGGGAAGCGCGATCTTTAAGCAAAAGAATTTCGCGGGCTTCATACGTTGCGATTGGGGATTGGACCTGTGATTCTAGGTGTGGTTTCGTCAGCCTCCTTTTTCCCGGGTATGGCCGCCATTTTGTCCTTCTGGGCCAGCCTAACAACCATATTTGTATCTATCTTAGGGGGCACCTATTTTGTTCTATGATCTATATGCTTATCCTTTAGCAACATAGCACAGTGACTTTCACAGGAGGTTGGAGGGGCTTCTTCACAAAGGCTGAGCAGGAAGAAACCTCTCCCAAGCCTTCAGGTTCTTCTAATCTCTTCTGAGAAAGAATTCAAGGAATGTCAGAAGTGGGCGCAAGAGTAGAAAAGCTTATTAGAAAAAGAAATACTCAGGTGTGGTGTGAGCATACTCTAGGGTGATTAAAGTGACAAAAGTGTGCAAGAGAGATGTGCACATAGGCATGCTATAGTTTCATGGAATTGGTGTTGCATCAGACTGAATAATACTCTTGAGACTCCTGTAAAATGAGTGGAATTTCCTTGTCGGAGAGAAGGTCTTTCCTCCTTAATGGAGAATGTGCATTTAAATTCTAAAACGGTTTTCCTTGAAAGTGTGTCATGGGCCCGCAGTCTCTCTGGTATGCTAATTTATTAATGAGATGGAAATTGAAGTATAATTATTTTTGAGGTCGCTGAAGATGAGCTCAAAGGCATTTCAAATGCCATTATGGTTCTATTGGGTGTAGGCCAATTATCAGGAAGAGTTGGTTTTTCACATCTTTTCAATGGAACTTCCTCTTTCAGCTACCAGTTAATCCCTTAGAACTGGCTAATCTGCCTTAGCCTGATTACTGTTCTTTGGGTGTGCCCTGGTGGAGTAGTGGTCATATGCCTTTAGCTGAGAACGAAGTCTATACACATCCCAATGACCCAGGTTCACATGCCAGGGCCGGGGGATCAACTAAGATGAACAACTAAATAGAATAAAAGTGCTTCTTCCTTCTACCTGACTGCCCGCCTCTGCTTGCCTTTATTCTTGCCTGCATCTTTCCTCTAAAAAAACCAAAAAAGCAAAACTTGTTCTTCATTTCTATCTATACTGTTTCCTTTGCTTTTTGCTGTAAATTTTAGAATCAGCTTGTTGACGTTGACAATAAATTTAATAAAAATTTATGCTTTATTTTTAACTTCAATTGCATTGAATCTATTAAGGAGAATTGACATTTAACAATATTGAGCCTTCTGATCAAATATTTTAGTCTGATTAATAGATTTCTTTCATTAGAATTTTATAGCTTCCAGCATACAGATCATATACATGTTTTGTAGATTTATACCTAAGTATTACTTTTTCTGATCCGGTTGCAAATGGTTCTTTTTCATTTCACATTCCAATTGTTCATCAATACTATATAGAAACACAGTTGAATTTTGTATATTGATCTTGAATCTTGCTGTCTTGAAAAACTCAGTAGTCCTAGGAATATTTTTATAGATTCTTTAAATTTTCTGTGTAAACAGTTTTAGCAAATGCAAGGGACCAGGGCAGGTTTATTTCTTCTTTTTCAGTCTGTATACCTTTTTTTAATTTTCTTGCCTTATTGCATTGGCTAGGACTTTCACTGTGAATAGGAGAAATGAGAGCAGATAGCTTTTCTTTGGACCTGTTTTTAGGGGAAAGCTGTTCTATATTTCACCATTAATTACAGGTTTCAATTTCATCATGTGAGAGCTGACCCCGATGCTGACAGGCTCCAGGCAAGATAGATAACACTGGTATGTGACCCGCCGGGCCAAACACTGATGCCTATGTAACAAAACCTTATAAAAGCCTGTTAAAAAGTAAACCTGGGGTCCTTGACCAAATCCACTGCGTTGGATGAGGCTCGGACCCCAGCATGCTGGAAATAAAGTCCCTTATGCTTTTACATTGTTGACTGGTGTGTGTGTGTGCGTTTCTGGGAGGACGAACGCTGACCCTAACAATCAGATTGAGGAAATTCCCTTCTATTCATGGTTTGCAGGTAGTTATCAGGTATGGATGCTGTCACATGTTATTTCTTTCTGTGTTGAGATGATCACATGCTTTTTTCTTCTTTACTCTGTTAAGGTGATAAATTGCATTAATGAATTTTCAAGAATAAAAGCCAGTCTTGGCATTTCCAGGATGAACTCCACTATAACACTTTTTAAACACTGCTGAATTCAATTGGAGAATGCTTTGTTATAAATTTTCCCTTCCATGTTCATGAGGGATTAGTTTGTAGTTTTCCTTTCTTGTAATATCTTTACCCAGCTTTGGGAGTAGGGAAAGACTAACCTCATAAAATGAATTAGGAAATATCCAGCCTCTTCTGTTTTCCAAAAGAGATTGTGTAGAACTGGTGTTATTTCTCCCCTAAATGTTTGGTAGCGTAACCGTATGAACCTGGAGTTTTTATTGCTAAGTTTGTAATTATAAATTCAATGTCTTTATTAGATATATGTGCTATTGTGATTTTAATGAGAAATGTATAATTGTCTTTTTCCCTGTTTGGCATAAAATCCCTAAAACCCTTCTTTTCAAAGAACCTAAGTGATGAGAGCAACAAGATTGTCTTTTGTTATGTTAATAAGATGACTTTTGGAAAGCACCTAAGGATTGGGGCTGGTCGTCAGTGAAGCCAACCTTGAGATTAGAGGATCGGAGCTTTCAGTCCTATCCTCCTCCTCCCACCCCCGCCCCCCACACTCTAACTCAATTTCTGGGAAGGGGAGAAGGGTTGGAGGTTGAATCTATTGCCAGAGGTTAATGACTCAATTAATCACACCTATGCAAAAAGGCTCATTTTGTTTCTCAGTTCTTCACAATCATTTCCAGAATTTGAACCCAGGGGTATGTGGCTTGTTCCTTCAGAGGTGACTGACCCAACTGCTGCTCCACCAGGGCATGCCAATAAAGCCTCAATTTAAAAACAAAACAGAGCAGAGTTCTAAAACCTTCCCTGTTGTAGAACACGTAGAGATTAGGGGAGAGTGTCACACTCAGATAGAATATGGAAGCTGTCTTTGTTTCCCCATACCTTGCCCTATTCATCTCTACCACCTGGCTGTTGCTGAGTTATTTTCTTTCATACCAAATCAGTGACATTTAATGTTAACTATTTCCATGAGTTCTGTGAGCTACCTTAGTAAAGCAATCAAATCCAAATTAGAATCTCTCATGTATAGCCATTGATGTCAGAAGCACAGATAACAACCTGAATTTGCAACTGGTATCTGAAGCATGAAAGAAAGTGGAAGAGGAAGCTTTATGAAACTGAACATTTAACATGTAGGGCCTGATACTATCTCCGGGTAGTGTCAGAATTGAGATGAATTATAAGACACCCTGCTGTTGTTAGAGAATTATTGGTAAAAACCCTCTCCCCATCCCATGTTGTAATTGGGTCCGGATCCCACTTTAACTATTCAATTGATCTATTTCTTCTTGAGTGACTTTTCACAGTTTTTCTTTCAAATAGTCTTTCATCTGAGTTGTCAAATATATAGCATAGAATTTGTGCATGCTATTCCCTTATAATTGCTTTTAATAAGGATAGAATCTCTAGTGATATTTCCACTTTCATTTCTGATATTGGTAATTTGTCATTTGTTCTTTTCTACTCTGTCCTGACTAGAGATATATATTGATTTTATTAAACTTTTCGAAGAACCAGCTTTGTTGGTTTCATTTATTTTCTCCAGTTTGTTTTTTGTTTTGATACCTCTGATTTCTGCTCTTTATTTTCTCTCTTCTGCTTGCTTTGGGTTAATTAGCTCTTCTTTTTCATTTTCTAAAAGCTAGGTTTAGATTTTGATTTGAGAGCTTTCATCTTTTCTAATATATTTGAATCATTAGTGATCTGAAGCCAGCTTGTAGCAGCTCATGAGAATCAATTGTGTGCATCTCTTCCCAACCTTGTGTTTAGCAGTGTCACACTGGTACTTTGAAATCAGCTCTGGTAGGAGTGTTTATACCACAGAAATCAGAAGATACTACAAATGAGGCCTATCCCTCTTCCAGAGAGCCTGTTAAGAAATTATTTGCAATCAATACCCCTAAGTACTGCTTTAGCTGCTCCCCCCCGCCAAATTTAATATGTCGTATTTTCACTCCATTTAAAATATTTTATAATTTTCATTGACATTTTTCTCTTTGACCCATATGTAACTTAGAAGTCCATTATTTTATTTTCAAATTGAAAGGTTTTTTCTGAGCTTCACGAGGAAAGGAAGTCAATTAGACAAAAAGTCGAATAGCCAGGGCTTTATTGGGGTTTGCGCACCCGGGCGAGGTTCTCCGGTCCGCAGAACGAGGGCCAGAGAAGTCGCGCCCCAACAAAGGGAAGCGCGATCTTTATATAAAAGAATTTCGCGGGCTTCATACGTGGCGATTGGGGATTGGTCCTGTGATTCCAGGTGTGGTTTCGTCAGCTTCTTTTCCCGGGTGTGGCCGCCATTTTGTCCTTCTGGGCGGCCATTTTGTCCTTCTGGGCAGCCATTTTGTCCTTCTGGGCCAGCCTAACACAAATATTTGAACTTTTTTTTTTTTTTTTTTTTTTTTTTAGATATGTTTCTGTTGCAGATTTTGTTTAATTTCGTTCCGGTCTGAGACATACTTTTTATGATTTTCAATTATTTTAAATTTGTTAAGCTTTCTTGAATGGCCCAAAATATAATCTATCTTTGGGAATTGAAGTGTTTTTCTAATTCTGTTTGGGTGGCATGTTCTGTAACTAAACTAAGTTCAGTTAGTTCACATTGCTTCACAGTATTGTTCAGATCTAACATGCCGTCACTGGGTCTTTTTTAAAGGAAAGGTGAAGGCAAGCAGAGGCAGGCAGGCGTGAAGAGAGAGGAGGAAGAAGCACTTTATTTATTGTATTTGATTGTTTACCCTGGCCCTGGGACACAAAACTGAATCCCTGGGATGTATGTGAACTTTCCTGGTTGAAGATGGCTGACCAAAACACTACTCCAACAGGTCACAGCTCCTTGCTGATTTTTGTTCTGTTTGTTCAGTTGATTAATGAGAAAGGAATAGTGAAATTTCCAAGTATAATTGGGGGTTTGGTTATTTCTTTCTTTAATTCTATAGTTTTCCTTCATGTATTTTGAATTTTTGTCCTTAGGTGCATATAAATTTAGGATTGTTATGAATTCTTATTGGAATGATATTTTTAAAATTCTGTCTCTATTCCTGATAATATTGCTTGATATGAAGTCTAGTTTGTTTAATACTAATGTAGTGACTCCACTTTTTAAACTAGTACTTTAATTGTATATCTTTTCCTACTTTTATTTTTGATCTATTTATTCCATTATACTTAAACTATTATAAACACAATAATCTTGGGATTTTTACATCCAATCTGATAAATTTTTTTAATTGGTATGTTAAACCCACTTATATTTAATATAATTATTAATATGACTGAATTCAAGTCTATCATTTAATTAGTTTTTAGTCTCTCAGTTTTATGATTTGCTTTTTCTATATTCTTTTTGAGTTATTTGACGATCTTTTAGTATTGCATCTTAATTTACCTATTGGCTTTGGGCCATGTCACTTTACATTGTTTTTCAGGGGGTATTCTAAGGATTATGATATACAGGCATAGCCTTTCGCAGCTTACATCGGGTTAATATTTTTACCATTTGAAGCAAAACTTACATGGCCTTAAAATGATGTAAATCTCTTTGTCCTTCTTATGTTATACTTGCATGTATTACATCGACATACGTGAAATACACCAATGTACTAATTTTTGCTTTAAACAGTCACAAAATATTTTCAAAACTTAGGAGAAGAAAAATTGCTCAATATGTTACCCAGCTACTTATCAAGTTCTGCCTCACCTTCTGTGAACTGTGGTTTCAGTGTTTATTGAGTTTGAAAACCTTTGCTATTTTGCTTTGGCTGTGTCCCACATAGGCATCTCTTAATCTGGGATTTGAGTGGTGATTTATATCATCATTCAGTTGTCAGCCTTCACTACGCTGCCTTAAATCTGTTCTGTGCATACACATCTTTGGAATTCATCCAGGATCTGTGTAACTTTATACACAGAGTTAGGGGTTTCTCTTCTCCACTTCTCTTCTCCCAGTGCTTTCCCCACCCTCTCCAGCTTCCAGGGATCTATCTTGTCCTAGTCCTTTTGTTTGAAAGAAGAGTTTTCTCTTCAAGTTGTCACTGATGCTGTCACACAGTTGACTGCCCCCTATGCAAACTGGTGAGAGAAAAGAAAAAGAAAAAACTCATGGGGACCTATCCCCACACACTCAGCCCACGAGGTCTCCTTTTTCTGGTTCCTCTGGCCAGAAATGTGGGTTTTCTCTCAGTTTTAGGTGCTCACCTCGTGGTCCCCATTACCATATGCTCTGTGACTCTGTGGACAAAACAAAGTTACTACCACCCATCACAGGAGCTCCTTCTTTTCTTAGTTTTTGGGTCAGGAAGACAGGCTTCCTCTCGATACTTGTCCTACTGCCTGTTGGGTAGCCCCGCACTGAGGTTGCTCTCAGGTTCCAGTCAGGAGATAAAAGAACAAAATAAGTACGGAAAGTCGCCCCAGTTATATGTCATTCTGCAGGTTCTGGCTTCCCTCCCAATCTGCACACCACTATTAATTTTACCCACTCTTCAGTGGGTTGTTAGTTGCATTTTGCATTTTGTCTAATTTTCATTTGTACTTAGCGGAGGGATATAGGCTATATTGGGCTTACCAGCAGTCATTGTTGAATTTTAATAAGATGTATTTCTAGGGGATAAATGTTTAAAACATCATGTAAAGTGAAAGAAGTCAAACATATAAAAGACCACATGTTGTATGATTCTATTTATAGGAACTTTTCAGAATTAGCAAATCCATGGAAACAGACATTAGATCCATTGTTTCCAGAGTTTGTGGGATAGGGAAGAATGGGGTGGAGTGAGTGGGAAGAAATCCTGTGCAAGGAGTTGCCTTCGTGGGGGACAAAATGTTCTGAAATTAGGTAACGGTGGTGGTTGCACAGCCCTGAATATACAAAAAAACTGCTGAATTGTCCATTTCAAAAAGTGTGTGCATTATCTCTCAATGCAGCTATTTTTTTAATAATATAAGTGTAGACTTGATACTTTTATTACTTATCTTTCAACATATATTTTATTCTACATGCAAGTTAGTTTTGAGAATTCCCAGACATACAGTGATCCCTGACATAACTACATATTCATTCCAAGAGCAAGTCTATTAGCAGTTCAGAACTATTCCAGCTCACTTTAGATGATGCTGGTCTCCAGTCCAAGCTCTCATCGTGAAGCTGTGCAAACATCAAGCAACACTTTTTTAAATTGTGGTCTCAATCTCTGAAATATACTTTCAGTCATTAAAAAAGCCTGTGGGACCAAGAGGATCAGCTCAGATTCTGCCTTCTGCTGTGTGCAATTTGTCTTTTATGAGTCTTCTTTTTTTCCCAACTGTGACATTTCAAGTGCAATTAATCAGACACAAAAATATGTACGGACAGCTGTAATCACACTTACACCAAGCCAATTCAAGCTGGGAAAGAAAGAAAAAAAAAAACAGACTGGATATTCCACTTGTTCTCCTGGGCACTCTTCAACTGATTTTATTCCAGCCCCACCCAACATCAGTAGATGTCTCAGCTTCAGAGACATATGCTGATGAAGGTAGATTTTGCAGAGGGTACATTGCAAAGAAAAAAGTTGGAAATTTTTAACCACGAAGAACCAGGAAAAAATACCTCAGAAAGGGTTTCACGGAAGGATCCTGTCCAACCCTTCGGGTGGAAAGAAGGAGAGTATTGGGCTGAGTCAGAGGGAGCCCAGGGTTCACAAGGAAATATTGCTTCCTAGCATCTGACCTCCTCAGGGAGAGAATTTGTGTAATAATCTTGTAGCTAGATAAAATATTTTTTCAGAAGAGAACATAACAGGGTAAAGGGTAAAATTTTTCTTCTTTTGGCAACTGAGAGTGAACTCCTCATAGAGAAATACTTCAGAGGGTGTACTGAGAGTATAATTCCACAGGGGTTTTGTTGTTGTTTTTTGAAAAAGGTGCAGGCAAGAATGAAGATGAGTAGGCGGGCAGGAAGGAAGAGAGGAGGAAGATGTATTTTATTTACTTTATTTAGTTGTTCATCCTGATTGATCCCTGCAAATCCACCCCATTCCCAACCCTGGCCTCAAGTTGTGAACTCAGGTTCTTGGGGCATATGTGGACAATGCTCAGCCAGAGGTAGTGGACCTAACCACTACTTCACCAGGGCATACCAGTTCACAGGTCTTTAAAGAAATCTTGAGAAGAACATTGAACATGCAAACCTTGGGCTTCCTCTAATTCCAAGATTCAAGGAAATATAATCTAAAATACAAGAGGTCAGGAAGTTTCAACAGACTTCCAGACTACATACAGATGGAAAACTGAATAAATAGGTAAATGAATAAATACTAAACTTCAGTACAGTTATTGACGGCTTCCCTCTTTTATTTTGTGTAGTTATAAAACACATTTATTGTTTTAAATGTAAGGTATTTTTAGCCCCAAATCTTTCACAATCAAAAGAAAGTTAACTATTCAGCAATGGGATGCTAAACTGAGAATTAAAGCTAATGCTTAAGGATCGGATTTCTTAAAATGAGAGGTAAGGATAAAGATAGCCACCTGACCCTGTATTTTATTACAGAAAACAATCTAGTCGATAATTTAGGGTGTGCCTTGGTGGCCTAGTGGTCAAGTACCCCTGGGAGCAGTCCCACATACATCCCAACGTCCAGGGTTCAGGACCTGGGGCCAGGGTGAACAATAAATGTGAGCAACTAAATAAAAAATAAATAAAGCTCTTCGTCCTCTTCTCTCTTCCTGCCTATACTTTTCCTTTAAGAAAAAAAAAAGAAAAACATTCATCATGCATTTCAAGGAAATCATTCAAGTGCCAATCATAGAATGCATAATTTTTGTTTGTTATTTTTTAAGGAAAGCTGCAGGCAGGAATGAAGGCAAGTAGGAAGGTAGGCAGGCAGAGAGAGGAGGAAAAACATCTTTATATAATTTTTTTTTAATTTAGTTGTTCACACTGGTTGCTTCCCCCAACCCCGACCCCAGCCTGGGACTCAAACCCAGGGATATGTGATTTGTTCCTTTGGAGGCAACTGACCTAAGCACTGCTACGCCAGGGTGTGCCGAGATTTCTTTTTAATGAATAAGTAAAATTCATCTTTACAACGTGAAAATTTTTAGGACTGTGTGAATATCACTGTGCCAACTCTGAGACAAAATAAAAATTTTCATTTGGAATCCATAAATGTAGGAAAACTCAAAATGGAGCCAAAACCTGGCTTCCACAGTCGGTCTGTGCAAAAACGTGTCCATCTAATTCAGAGGGCTCCTTAATGACAATTTGTCATTTAACATCACATGATTTCACTCATGTGTGGTATAAAGAGAAACTAAACAAAGGCGCTAAATCAAATGAAAATAGACTTTTAGTCTACAGGACCAAATTAAGAGTTACCAGAGGAGGGGGGGGGGCAAATTAAGTAAAAGGGATCAATTTATGGTGAAGAATGAAACTGAACTGTAGGTGAACTTCAGGTTCTATATACAGATGTTGATGGGTTAACTTATGATGTTATACCCCTTATACTTATAAAATGTCATAATGCAATGTTCCTTCAATGACGTCTTTAATTTAAAAAAACAAGTCATTGAATCAGCTCTACTCTAGCCATCCAAAGGACTTGCGAAGTCGGTAGATGATGGAGAGCTCTCCAGCTCCACCAGGGTCCATACCTCCCTGACTCTCGATTCTTTTTCAGTCGGTCTCACATCAGTTTCCATGGAAACATATAGAACAACTTGGAACTCCATGAGCTGCAAAGATAGCAGTGGTTCCAGCCGTGGTGTGATTATGCTGCCCATTAGCTAGGTGGGGAAGATAAAGTTATTAATTTCAGAATTCTTTTTAAGCCCCAAGTCTCAATATACTCAATATAGGAGTAAAGTCTCAATATACTCAATATAGGAGTAAAGTCTTGGGCAGTCATTATAGAGAAGAGTATGGAGAGTCCACAAAAAACTAAAAATAGAAATCCACACAATCCAGTTATTCCACTTCTGAGCATTTATCAAAAAAAGTGAGACATTAATTCAAATTCCCCCATGTTCACCACAGCATTATTTATAATAACCAAGGGTTGGAAACAACCTAAGTGTCCATAGACAGATGAGTGGATGAAGAAGGTGTGATATATTCACAAAAGAATATTGCTTAACTATTTTTAAAAAAAGAAAGAAATCTTACCATTTGCAATGACATGACTGGAACTAGAGTCAGTGTCTAGTAAAATAAACATTAGATGGAAAATGACAAACACGGTACAATGTAATTCATATGTGGTACATAAAGAGGCCCAAAAAATGAATGATCTAAATAAAACTGAACTTTTAAACTATTAAGACCAACTCAGTGGTGACCAGAAGGGAAGGGTGGAGGGAGGTGGATAAATTGGATGAAAGGGGTCAATTGTATGGTGAAGGAGGAATTGAACTTTAGTTGTGAACATAATATATTGTAAACAGATGTTGACTTATAATGAGATACACCTGAAACATGTATAATGTTATAATGCAATGTTACCTCAATTAAAAAACAAGAGTAAATGAAAAATGTCTTGTAGAAAATTCATGACTAATTTTAAATTAAAAACTGAGTACATTGCAAGCATTAAAACATTCATGTTTACAGAAATAGATTAAATAAAAGTTTAAATACCACAAAGGAATAAGGCAGCAAGTAGGGAAGAGTCATTTTATTTTGGTTTTATCTTTCTAATTTTGTCTTAAAATGGAATCATTAAATATATAGATTTCAATAAATTATATCTTTCACTCTGACTTGAATGAATAAAATCTCTGTGTGCTACACAGATGATATATAGATAAAATCAGTTCTACGAAAGGCATAATCCAAACCACCAGAGGCAAGAATGATTAGTAACAGTGACTTGGATTGTGAATGTCCTCAGGATGAAGCTGTGACATCAGTGATCAGACTGCTTGGATAATATCATAAGCCTAAATTTGATTTAGTAAAATGGAAAAATAATATTTCTGAAAAACTTATTGGCTTGGAAAGGAAGACACCATTTTTTAGAAACTTCAGAACATGAGAAAAAAGTTGGCAGCTAAAAAATGTTCCAGCGAAATTCCAAGTGTCATGATATCACTTGAAAAATGATACTTAATCCTGCAAACAATTTATATGGAATTTGATATTTTCATTTCAGTTGAATTCACTCTGGACTTAATAGTGGGTGTGAATTTAAAAGTGAAGGATTAAGTAAGAAACTTGAGCCACCAGGAATGTGTGACTGTGGAATTTAAGAAACATTTCAAATTCCGTAGAAGGTATCCTGAGCCATAAGACTCTAAGTGACAAGACTGAAAAAAGTAAAGCATGTGTAAATGCTTTAATTGAAGACAGGATATGTTAACAGAAAAAGGAGACTTAAATCACCAGAGTATTATCAGTTCCAATATTCATCAAGGTATCTGGTAAATGTCATTCCCGAAATGTCTGTGAGGAGAGAGATGATGGGCAATGCCTTTTGTACCGGGAATACTTCTAACACATTCACAAATTTTAGGATTGTCTATTCAGGATCGGAAGAAAAAAGCACACCAACTTAACGAACTGGAACATCTCTACCACTGACTTCTGATGATGCCTTGGGTTTAATGCACAGAGGCTACATCCCACTCTAGACTTGGAAGAATGACCACTGCAAACGGAGCTGCCCCCATGGAGAGCTGCTCACCCACACTCACTAGAAGACATTTTCCAAGGGCCTGCCCCTGAGCTCTCGCCTTTACCCCTGCCCTCATGCTTGTACACAATAACACACTAGCAGATAGGAAAATTTTATCTTGGTGCTTCTAATAACCTTGTTTCCCAAGTCCCAGATTGTTCCCACTTTAGTTCTCACAAGACTTAGATTAAGTCAAAGGCCGCAATCTATGGTCCCTGAGTGTCAAAGGAAGGGATTCCAAGAACCGGAATCTTGCTCTCAGTGCGCCTCTCTCCCCATGGCTCAAGGATGGAGGTGTGACAAAATCCCTACAGCCTACAGCCTGCCTCAAACGCAGAGTGGGCAGTGTGTAAACACAAAAGTTGGCATCTGTCATTTTTCACTCCCGAAATGATATAGCCAAGCACTCCATATTTTATCTGAGAAAGTTTGCCTTTCTAACCAGGATTTGGCACTAACATTCAAAGAGATATTGCAGACGCTTCTGATTAAAAAATGGGTGATCAAACACATCTTTAGCCCTGCTGTCTCCTACTGCCACTAAATGACACAAAAGCTATACAGATATAGATATAGATCCATAAGAATAAAAATAAAGACAGGTGACAACCACAGATGAGAGACGTCAGCAAGGTTTGTCACCTGGAAGTGATGCAGGGACAGCACTCCTTGAAATCCGTAGGGCAGGTATGCAGATGTATGAGCGGGAGACTTGACTGGCTGGCAAAACCTAGGATTACTAAAACAAAGACCCTTTCTGAGCAATACAGGGTGTGAAGACACACACCCTAGTTACTTCCACCGAGAACTCCAGGCAACCCTGTGTGCTCTCCAGAGAAGCCCAGCTGACCTCAGCAGCAATCTCAGCTCCCACAGAGCTGCAACCCCTGGCTACACCCACAACGGGAGTTCCACGCTCCCCGCCCCCACCCCATATATATGGGACACCATCTTGCCACTAGATGCAGGCCGTACACATGGAGGGATGCACATGTGGGCACGCATGTGCTCTTTTCTTAACGTAACTTTCCTGGCCCACAGGGAGTGCAAACTCATTGCTACTAATTCTAATAAACTTGCCATGTGATCCTGGCCAAATGGCTCTCCACTAGGTCTTTCCTGACAGACTCTGTGTCTCATTGGAGCGACCCAACTCACCCTGCATCAGAAGAAGCCAAAGTGATCATTGCCTTAATAGATTTAGAAAAAGATTAAAAACTAGATGCATGGAAAGGAACAGAACTGGAGTTATAAAACCTCAAGAAGCACGCCAGCTGCTGACATAGACTCTGGAAAAAGCTCAGAAATTGAAGGCACCAGGTACCTCAGAAGGCATGGGTCCAGCAAATGTCTGGACACTGGAAAGTTCATTTAAAATCCTTAACGGCAGCAGCTCTCTTGCTCCAATCAATACAACTAGACAACTACCTCTGCTCAACCTGACAGAAAGGTAATTTACTTCCTGGGAACCCCAGGCATGGCTGAGAGCCAGGGTGTAATTTTCTACTGGAAACAACACACTAGAAAGGGGAATTCTGAGTCCCCTCTCCCCACAGGCTTTCTGAACAGCAGCAGCCAGGCTGAAATAGGTAAGAGAGAAGAGGACTCCTGTTTGGAAAAGTGAGCCAACCCGTTGAAATGATCTACAACTGCTGGCATTGGGGGCCCTCCCCAGAAATGATCAGGTCCTCATCTGATCACTCTGAGCACAGCCTGCTGGTAGGAAAGCACCGCTGACTGAAGGGTAAATGAGTACCTCATAGGGCCTCACAAGCTTCTAGTGCTAAATACAGAGATTAAACAGAAAGAGAAGATGGAGAAAAGAGAGATAAGAGGGAACCAAAGAAAAAAATTGTGATTTCTATCATTATCATTAAGAGAAAGAAGATACTGCACCAAACAAGAAGAATAGGAACCATTTTTTTTTTTTCCCAAAGAGAGGAAGAGAGACAAGGAAGAAGCGTTTTTAAGGAAGAGGAAAAGGAAACATTTTTATTTATCTGTTTATTTGTTTTTGGTTGTTCACCCTGGCCTGAATTGAGAACTTAGGTCCTTGAGTTTTACGTGGTCTACGCCCCAGCTGCCGGCTTAGCAGCTGAACCACCAGAGTGTGCCATGAGTTTATTTTTTAGAAGGAACATTCAGAGACAAGGGAGGAGTCCTTGGAAATACAAATATGATAGCAGGAATTCAAATATTAAAGACATGTCAGAGGAAAAGTTAATGAAATCTTCCAGAAAAATAATAAGATTTTCTTAATGAGAAAAGAGAAAAAGGGAAAAGGAAAACTTCTGAATAAGAAAATTGTTCTAGAATGGAGAGAATAATAATTCTAGACTGATACAACCCACTGGTTGTAACCCAATGAAACAAACATAAGCACCTAGACAGACACACACTACTGTGAAATTTCAAAATGCTGAGGACAAAGGAAAAGTTCCTAAATGTTTCCAGAGATTTTTTTCTAATTGGTCTCATAAAAGTGAATCCAAATGTCATCAAACTTCTCAGTGTCAATGCTGGAAATTAGAAGAAAGGGGAAAATATCTACAGGATTTTGAGGGAAATAATTTCTGACCCTGTAGCTGACCAATTTGTCAATCAAACTTGAAGATAAATAGCGATAGATTGATAGATATGATAGATATATATAGATGATACAGATAGCTAGATATAGATGATATAGATTGATAGATATAGATGATATAGATTGATAGCTACAAATGAATAGATACAGAGACAGTATGGTGACTACAGTTAATAATACTCTATTGCATATTTGAATGTGAAGATGATGTCATTTTCAGACATGCACAAAGAAAAACATTTTATATTTATCCCATGCAACCCTTCTCAAGAAGCTATTGGAGAATGTCCTCGAGTGAAATAAGGAAATAAGCCAAGAAAGAGGAAGTCATGGGATCCAGGAAACAGAGGAGAGATAAAGGGAATTCCCAAGGATGGTGGTGAAGGGGAGTCCCAAAATAACAGGTGACTAAGGTACAGGCTACAAAAGCCCGTGGACTCCGTGTGAGACCTGATGTGGGGGAGGGGAGGGAGAGGGGGCGGGGCTAACTAAGAGTTAAATAGCTGGGCTGAGAACAGTCATCCAGAATGAGGTAGGAAGAGTCTCCAAGAATGAATACATAAATGCTTACTTTCATTAAATAGAAATTACAAATAAGATATAAAAATAGTTTTAAGTTATTATAGCAATATCACAACAAAAGATAAGGAATAGGGTGAATTTTCTCCTTAAATTATTTCCATTCTTTATTAATTTATCTCACTGTTTTCTCCCACTCCCACCTGCAATGCCAATGAATGACTTGGCTAGAACCAATTCCAAACTTCCTTCTCCTGCTACCTGCTGCCCAATCAATTCCTGGCTTCTCCAACCATTCTTTTATTCATGTTTCATTTGTTTCACAAAAATATCAGTTCCTACTGTGTTGTTACCAGAGCAATTCATCCTGACCCATACATTCAGAGATCCTTTAGGGTGCCAACCTCAGTATTCTGTGGAAACTGATGAAGAAATGCAGGCAACAAAACTAAGTCGAAGGGAAAAAATGTGGGGGCTGCATTCCAGGAGTCAAAGGCTCCACCCTGATGACTGTGTGGCCAGAGAGAGCCAGCTGATGGAAGCCTGATAGCCGATCAGTTCTCCTACAGTCTGAACCTTGACTTTGCCTGACGCATATAACATTCTTGTTTATCAGGAATCTTTTTCGTTAAAAGTTATAAATCTCTTATTAGGGATTATTTTTGCATTTGACTGGAGAGAAAGGAAGAAATAAGTAGTAATTCTAGAATTGAATGCTTTAACAGCTAAGCAAGCGTTAGCAAAAATGGTTCATGCTATGGAGACCTAAGAGCCATGAAGGGATGCAGGTGGGATAAGGCTTGGGAATGGGACAAGGGAGCATTCAGGTAAGACAAGTATACCTATGACTTTTTTACATTAAAAAGCTGAAATTCACAAGCAGCTCTTACAGACAATTGCATATTGTCTCGGTTGTTAAACATCTTGATTGATAATCCCGATTATCTTTATTGTGTAGGAGAATGTCCTTGATCTTATTGTGTAAATATTTAGGGTGTGGAAGTATTTAAGAGCAAAGTATCATGATTATATAACTTACTCTTAAATGGCTCAAGAAAAAAATACAGATGGAAAAAATACAACTAGGATAAAATACCAGTATTTGATTAACCTAAGTAAAAGGTATATATGTGTATCTGTTATACAATGATTCTATTAACTTTACTATAGATTTTGGGAAGATACAGTTAGGAAATTAATAATATGTATTTTTAACTAAAATACTGTTTGCTGCCATATGCACGTCAAAATGTCCTTCTTCTTGGTTCCTCGGTTAAAGGCTGGTTTGAGACAAGCAGGTTCCTCTCTGGCAGCAGGTCTGAGCAACCCAACTGAGGCCAGGCCCTGGGAGTCTCTCGGTGGTTCGCAGTCTGTCTGCTTTAATTCATTAACCCTGACTTTTCTGACCCATGCCTAGTCTTCCTCTTTACTACTCCATTCTATTGCTCTACTCTGCCAATTAGCCTGGGGAGAAGTTATGTAAAGTCTTTTGTCTTGTGTCTGAGGTCTCCCTCTCTCACTGTTTTCTCCCTGCAAACAGTCCTTACTTCCTGATCTCCCACCACATTTTCCTGTCAAGTCCTTGTCTTGCCCTTTTTTGTCTTGTCATTTAATTCATCATCATTCTGAGGGAATCACTGAGTTTTCCCCTGTCCTCTGTTAGCTTCATTTCCCCTTCCCTCAGACAGCTTATCTTGTTGTTTGTTTCTCTTCTGTGTCCTCTTTTCCTTGGTCTTTGCTATTTTCTCTGGTTTGGGTCACTAAGAGACATCTTTGTGTGACAGATTGAAAAAGTGGGCCCTGGTTTCTATTGCTTTGGGTCCCCTCAGTAGACATCTGCGAGGGTCAAACTGAATAGTACAACCAGGTTTCAACTGTATCCCTTCCTCCAAACTGCCTACAAGCTGGTGTCTGCCATGCTTCTTGGTTTTAGAATCCTATACATTTCTCTGTCCTCTGTCCTTCCTTCTGGGGAATATCTTCATGAGTTCATCTACAGATTCTCCATCAGGCCTGTGGGGAGAAAGAGGGGATACTTATCTTTGTGTAAGAACCATCCAGGCTCAAAGCTTACCTCTCTATTTATGGGCCTGATTTGTCACCTCAGTGACTGCCATTGTTTCTCTTCAGAAGGGACTGCCTATCATTTGGACCTGTTCTTGGCATAAACTTGAGTTACACCAAAGTCTTGTCTTTCTAATAGGAGGAAAATGAGGCCTGGCTGTGGTTTTTTTGTTATGTGGGGTCTTCTATGGATAGGAAATGTGGGTTCTGCCATTTCCCCCATACTTTTATCTTGAGGTTTTGTTTGCAAATCATTTCCACCATGAAATTCTGTTGTGTGCTGTTTTATTGTGTACCAAGTATAGGTTATTTGCTAAAGAAATCCTGGAAAGAAAGAAAACTACAAAATTGGTGAGATAGTATTTGTTCCAAAAGAATCAAGGCATATCTAAAACTGCATGTGTGCTGAAATTTTCCCAGTGTTATTTATGTCTTATGCTGGGAGTAAACTTATTTGAATCTATAGTAAAACTATGAAAATGCTTATTGGGGCGCACCCTGATGGCCCAGGCATTAAGCCTGCAGCTGTGGGGAGTCCATGGACCCAGTTTCACAACCCAGGGCTGGGGGTAAATACTAAATAAATTAAAATAAATTAAAGAATGCTTCTTCCTCCTCTCCCTATCTTCCTCTTAAAAGAAACAAACAAAAACAACAACAGCAAAGAAAACGCTTACTAATTTAGTTGAATCACTATAGAAATGGAAAACTAAATTGGAGAAATTTTAGAGAACTTTCAATTCAAATATGGCTTATTGGGCCTTGTATAAAAATAAATAATCAATTGGAAAGAAAATATAAATCAACCTGGCTACCTTCATGGAATCAAAGATGATGACTTACTTTTTGTTTGGGATTTTTTGGGGGAAAGACAAAGGACAGACAAGGAATAACACAAAACGGGAGCAACTCAAAAGCAGCGCAGAGGATTCTCCAGGGTAAACCTGCAGAGGGGTCTCCAGAAAGACTGGAGCCCATCCCGTTGATAGGCTGAGGTTTAAGTACCCTGAGGGAGAAGCGTGTTTAGTGAGTTTCAGGAAGTTCAGCAGGTGCAGGGCCCGTTCATCATCTGCAATGACTGTTTTATTCCTGTGAGCAATGCTCTGTGGAGAAAACTTCTGAGTTATCCTTGTTGTTCCGCTAGCAGGTACTTTCTGGCCACTGAGCTTGGTGGGGCAAAGATGTTCTGCATCCTAGCACTGTTTTCTGGGACCTAGCATTGTTTTTTGGGACCTAGCATTGTTTTCTGGGACCCAGCATTGTTTTCTGAACATTATTTTTCTGGGACCTGACACTTGCAGACAGTCCTGTTTTGTTGAGTTGATGAAACCAAAAAAAAAGTAACAGAAGCCACTAGGAAATTTGAGCATTGAAAAAACCATGGATGGAGATCTACTTCTGGATGGCGACTTGATAGGATGCATTTTCAGGTCGCTTCCCACAGACACACAAAAAAACAACAACAAAAAAAAATCACCTATTTTCCCAAGACAAACACCAAAAAACAACTGACACTTAAGCTGGAGACAGAACAGCTAAAGACTAACGGTGGGTGAGGGCACCCAGTGCAATTCTTAGCTAAGCCGCAGATTTGGATTTGGGATGGAGCTTGGGAGTCTCCAGATGCATGGTGGGGCAGAGGATAGGAATTTTGGGACCATATGCAGAGGCAACAAGAGGAGGGCCCAGTGGGGCTGAGACGTGGAACCACGGAGTGTTGACTTGGGAGGGGGTGAAAGGTGAGCCAGTGCACCAGGAGCTGAGCCAGAGGCCATGGGGTGAAACTGCACTGGGCACAGCCATAACCAGAAATCAGCCAAATCAAACCCCTCCCACAACCATTTCATGCCAGCACCTGGGGTCCACTGAGTGGAAATCCTGCCCATTGGATGACCTGCCCCCCTGGATTACAGTGACAAGGCAGTCCCAAAACACAACCTTAGCACCACCTTATGGGTAGAGGTGAAACAGCAGCCTGATTGCCAATCCTGGGCAAGTCAAACCTACACAACGCCAGGGAAACCGAACCCTCAGAAATATAAACAGAATGCTGAATAGAACAAAGGCACAGAGAAATATACATGAAATGATGGATCCAATCAAAAACCCAGGGGGAAATGTGAATACAGCAGACATATGTAAATTACCTGAAGAGGAATTTAGGGTAACAGTGATTAACATACTCATGGCATTCCAGAAATCAGTAGAGGCAGTAAATGAGAATGTCAGGAAGCAAAGAGAAGAATTAAAACAATATATCAAACAGGTAAGAGACATGATGGCTGAATTAAAGAACTCAATAGAGAGGCTCAGCAAGAGGATGGATGAAATTTCCAATAGAATCAGTGATCTGGAAGATAGGACAGAGGAACTCAATCAAGCAAACCAGCAGAGATAAAAAAAATTCAAAGAATCAAAGACAGCATTCAAGACCTCTGGGAAAACATCAAAAGGAGCAACATTTGTATCATAGGGGGTCCCAGAGAAAAAGAAAGAAAAGGGGGTAAAAGCCATGTGTGAAGAAATAATAGATGAGCACTTCCCCAATTTGAATAATAAAGCAAATCTCCAGATCTAGGAAGCTCAAAGAGTTCCTAATAAAAGAAACCCAAACAGAAATATAACTAGACACATCATCATAAAAATGTCAAAAATACAAGATAAAGACTTTTAAAAGCAGTCAGAGAAAAACGTGCCACATACAGAGGAGCCCCCATAAGACTATCAGTGGACCTCTCAAATGAAACTCTACAGGACAGAAGGGAATGGCATTATATATTCAAAGTGCTGAAAGGAGTTTCAACCTAGGATACTATATCCGGCAAGATTATCATTCAGACTGAAGGAATGATAAAAAGCTTTTCTGACAAGCAAAAGTTAAAGGAGTTTATCACCACAAAACCAGCTTTGCAAAAAAATAATAAAGGATACTCTAAAGGCGTAAAGAAATCACACAGAAAAACAGTAACACAGCAAATAAAAAGTGAGGAGGACGAGAAGAGAACAAAAATGTGAATAGTTAGAATGAGTTGAAGACTAATATGCTAATATGCCTTCAAATAAAATTAGGTAGTAAACATAGAACTGTGAATGCTAACTTCAGAGTAACCTCAAAATACACCCTGAGGGAAAAGCGAAGAGCAAAACAAAACGCGAAAATCAATCAAAACATGACTGCACCCATCTGACCTAAAAAGAGAAAGAGAACAAAGTCATCATCTGGAGCAACATACAAAAGACAAATTATACAATGACACTAAGCAGCTAGATACCAATAATCACCTTAAACGTTAAAGGATTGAACTCACTGGTCAAATGACTCAGAGTGGCTGAACAGATTAAAAAACAAAACCCAACCTTCTGCTGCATTCAGGAAACCCATCTTTTTCCAAAAGATAAACAAAGACTCAAAATCAATGACTAAAAGACAATCCTACAGTTGAATGGCAACCACAAAAGAGCAGGAACAGCTACACTCATGTGAGAAAAAAATAGACTTCCATCTAAAAAAACATAACAAGAAACAGATATGGACGCTAATTTATGATCAAAGGCTCAATCCAGCAGGAAGACATACGCTTATTAATATATCAGCACCAAATGAAGGAGCATCAGAATATATCAAGCAAGTATTATTAGACCTGAAGAGAGACATTGACAACAACACAACAATAGTGGGGGACTTTGACACCCCACTTACAATGGACAGATCAACCTGGCAGAAAATTAACAGGAAAACAGTCATTTTAAATGACCATCTGGAACAGATAGTCTAATAGACATATACCGATCACTTCACCCAACGACTACATCTTTCACTTTCTTCTCAAGCTCTCATGCAACATCCTCAAGGATAGATCATATTCTGGGACACAAAACATCTCTCAACAAACTTGCAAAGACCAAAGTCACACCAAGCATCCTTTCTTACCACAATGACCTAAAAGTGGAAATCAATCACAAAAAGAAAGCTGGAAGACCCAAACTCACAGTATGCTCCTGAAGGACTCTTGGGTAAAAGAGGAAATCAAAGAGGAACTTAAAAAATACTTAGAAACAAGCGAGAATGAAGAAAAAAGATGTCAGAATCTATGGGTGCAGCAAAAGCAGTGCTAAGAGGGAAGTTCATTACAATCCAGGCCTATCATAAGAAATAAGAAAAGTCACAAATAAACAACTTAACTCTACATTTAAAACAACTAGAGAAAGAAGAACAATTAATGCCAAAAATCAGCAGAAAGGAAGTAATCAAATTCGAACAGAAATAAATGAGATAGAAAAAAAAAAGACAATCCAGAAGATCAATGAAACCAAAAGTGGGTTCTTTGAAAAAATAAACAAAATTGACAATCCATTGGCTAGACTCACAATGAAAAAAAGGGAGAAAACTCTCATTAGTAGAATCATAAATGAAAGGGGAGAAATTACAACAGATACCACAGAAATTCAAATCATAAGGGACTACTATAAACAGCTCTATGTCACCAAAATGGACAACCTTGAGGACATGAACAGATTTCTAGAAAAGGATAGTTTACCAAGACTAAACCCTGAAGACCTGGAAAACCTGAACAGAAGAGTCACAAAGAAATCAAAGAAGTAATCAAGGGCCTCCCCCCAAATAAGCCCAGGAACAGATAGCTTCTCCAATGAGTTCTACCAAACCTTCAGAGAAGTATTAACACCTATCCAACTCAAGCTCTCCAAAAGACTGAAGAACAGAGAACTCTCCCAAATACTTTTTATGAGGTTAATATTACACTGATACCAAAAGCTGACAGAGATGTCACCAAGAAAATTACAGACCAATTTCTCTACTGAACATAGATGCAAAAATTCTCAATAAAATATTAGCAAACCGAATTCAATAATGCATCAAAATGATCATTCATCATGACCAAGTGGGATTCATCCCAGGGAGGCAAGGATGTTTCAACATATGTAAATCTATCAATGTCATTTACCATATCAACAAAAGCAAAGAGAAAAACCACATGAACATATCAATAGATGCAGAGAAAGCTTTTGATAAGATCCAACACCCATTTATGATAAAACCCTCCATAAAATGGGAATAGACGGTTCATATCTCAACACAATAAAAACTCACAACCATCATCATAGTCAATGGAGAAAGTATTTCCGCTTAGGTCAGGAGCAAGGCAAGGTTGTTCACTCTCACCAGTGCTATTTAACATTGTACTGGAGGTCTTAGCCAGAGCAACTGGACAAGAAAAAGAAAAAAAAAAGAATCCAAACTGGAAAGGAGGAAGTAAAACTCTCATTATTTGCAGATGATATGATTATATATATTGAAAATCCAAAAAACTCTACCAGGAAACTTCTAGAACTCATCAATGAATAAAGTGGCAGGCTACAAAATCAAGGCACAAAAACCTGTTGCATTTTTATACACAAACAACAAGCTAGAAGAAAAAGAAATCATCAAAATCAAACCATTTAAAATAGAAGTTAAGCAAATGAAATACCTGGGCAATTACTTAACAAAGGAAGTAGTATAAGATCTATACAATGAAAACTATAAGTCTTTCTTAAAAGAAACAGAGAAGGACACAAAGAAATGGAAAGACATCCCCTGCTCATGGCTGGGAAAAATCAATATCATTAAAATGGCCATATTAGCCAAAGAAATATAGAGGTTTAATCTTATCCCCATTAAAATCCCATGGGCTTATTTCCAAAATAGAACAAAAAAATCTTAAAATTTATATGGAATAAAAAAAGACCCAAAATAGCCAAATCAATCATGAGAAAAAAAGAAAAAATCTGGAGGGATCACACTTCCAGGCTTTGAAACATAAAACAAAGCAATAGTGATCAAATGGTATGGTACTGGAATAATAACAGAGTCACAGATCAGTAGAATAGAACTGAATCACCAGAAACTGACCCACTTACAGTCAGTTAATCTACGACAATGGAGCCAAAAGCATTCGATGGAAAAAGGAAAGTCTCTTCAACAGATGGTGTGGGGAAAACTGGACAGACACATGCAAAAGAATGAAGCTAGAACAACCTATAACACCATTCACAAAAATTAACTCAAAATGGATTAGAGACTTGGACATAAAACCAGAAACCATAAAGCTCTTAGAAGGCAACACAGGAAAGACTTTCCATGACATCAGTTGTAGAGAAGCCTTTGGAGACTCAACTCCACCATCAAGGGAAACAAAAAGAAAAATAAACAACTGGGACTACATCAAACTAAGGAGCTTCTTCACAACAAAAGAAAACAACACCGAAACCAAAAAGAAATTTACTAACTGGGAGAAAATATTTGCATTTGATGCTTCCAACAAAGGCTTAATATCTAAAATATACAAAGAACTCATAAAATTCAACAACAGAAGAACAGGCAAACCAATCAAAAAAACGGGAGGAGTAATTGGAGAGACATTTTTCTGAAGAGGATATACAGGCCTACAGGCACATGAGAAGATGTTCCTACTTGCTGGCTATCAGGGAAATGCAAATTAAAACAACAATGAGACAGCACCTTACACCTGAAACACTGGCTGTTATCCAAAAGTCTGGAAACAAATGTTGGCAAGGATGTGGAGAAAAAGGAACACTTTTGCACTGTTGGTGGGAGTGCAAATTGGTACAACTCCTACGGACAACAGTCTGGAAATTCCTCAAAAAAGTGAAGATGGAAAAGCCATATGATCCTGTCGTTCCACTTCTGGGCATCTACCCAAAAGATGCAAAAGCACCATCCACAGAGATGTATGTATCCCCATGTTTACTGAGGACCTATTCACAATAGCTAAGAACTGGAAATTACCTAAATGCCCAATATCAAATGACTAGACCAAGAAGATGTGGTACATATATTCAGTGGAATACTACACAGCTCTTAGAAGAGATGAAACCCTGTCATTTGAATCAATATGGATGGAACTAGAGGGGATTATGCTAAGTGAAACAAGTCAAAAGAAGAAAGATATTAGATGACCTCACTCATAGGTGGAATGTGAATAGACAAAACAAAGGAACAGCTGAAACATAACCAATCTTGAAACATTTGCAGCAGAACTGAGGTTACCAAAAAGGCATGGGGCCAGTGGGGGCAAATGGTGGTGGAGCCCATTGGACAGTGGGGAAGAATACTTGGTGATTTGGAGGAGGGCATGGTGTGCTGAAACAGATCTAAGAAATAGGGAACCTGTACATAGGAAATTACTTTTAAATATAGAATAATTACTACAATACAAAATAAATTAAAAAAAATATGGATGAGAGAAAGAGAACTTGGCATCAAAATATGATCATGCAGAGATGTAAGTGAAACTCAGGGGGAGGTCTGTTGTCAGTCCTTGGGGATTATTTGAACCCCCTTTTTGCTCACCTTTGGAGGGAATGTTCTATCCAAATTGAAGGATAATGGAGGCTTTCCTGGCCTTTTCCTTAACCTAAAATGCACGGGGAAAACTTGAAGTGCATTTTCAGAAGGCCCCATTCCTAAATCTTATCTTAACTGAATAAGGAAACACTGGAGTAGGGGGACTGGGAGTAAAGGGGAAAGAAGTCAGTTTAAATTCAAATGGTTATTAAAAAGTTCTCTTGCCATGGC
The DNA here is from genome assembly GCA_004363575.1 of Solenodon paradoxus. Taxonomy (NCBI): domain Eukaryota; kingdom Metazoa; phylum Chordata; class Mammalia; order Eulipotyphla; family Solenodontidae; genus Solenodon; species Solenodon paradoxus. The sequence continues at coordinate 87,014 of RJWH01003644.1, forward strand.
TTATCAAAGGTAGATGGAGAAATTTTCCTCAAATGTTTGCCTTGTGGGGAAGTAACTAAAAAATTTTCTAACTGTTCTCTTATAAATTAATGAACCTTGTTAACCTACACATGGCTAAAAAGTGAAAACTAAGTGATTTCTGCTTCTCTTTCTATATCTGCATTTATGTGGAGATCTAATAACTAATGTGCTATAAGGAGATATGAAATTTCTAAGTGATCTAATGTGTGTATTTTCCATTCAAGCAACTTTAAAATATTTTAAAGTATTGAATGCCGAAAAATTGAGCAAATTTCCTTGTCAGCTATGCTATAATCAGATCTTGAACTATGGCCATTTTTAAAGTTTTGGTCATTTATTCTGACACTTTTTATGTTCAGAGAGATTCATAGAAAGACTTTGACAAGTTTATCATAAGACTTAACTGGGTAAGAAATTGCAGAACTCATGGAAAACTGGATTCATAAAGTTGTTAAAAGAGGTCAAAATCAAGAATTGCATGGACTAAAATAAATGAGAATTTGTATGACTTATTTAAAACATTTTACCAAATTAAGGAATTTTTAAACTGACACCTGCGGCAATTGACAAATTGCTTTTATTTTCCTTTTTTTTTTTTTTTTTTTTTAAGATGCAGGCAGGAATGAGAGCAAGCAGGCAGGGAGAAGAGGAAGAAGCACTTTATTTTGCTCAGCTGTTCATCTTGGTTATTGCCCCTGGCCCCAGTTTGTGAACTTGAGTTCTTGGGCTGCATGTGGTCTAAGACATGGTCATCTATCCGCTAGGGCACAAGGGCACACCAAATGAGTAGAAGTGAACATTTACTTTCCTCTCTTCCTGATCCCATCTGAAGGTAAAAACTGTTAATAAGCATTCTTATTTCTCATGTCAATTTGTTTATTTGCATAAGTAAGTCCAATGAGAACTTTCATTTTTCTCTGAAAGGATAGACTTTGACTGGACTGTCATATTTGAGAGAGGTCAGAGACAACTTTTAAGATCTCAGACTGAACTTACGGAGCCGACAGGAAAATCAGCGTGATGCCCTACTCACAAGGTTCCAGATGGCCTATCAGAAGGGTAAAGTACAGAAAGCCCAAGGCGTTTCACTTAAAAGCTCTCAAGAGAAGAGGCATTAACTCAAACTTATTACAAATGGGATCCGAAAACACTGGAGTGGGTTTCAAACCCGGGAAGGTCATTCATTAAGTACTCAATTTAGTTTCCTTATTAAAATTTCCAGCAGGATGGGCCTTGGGGGATCACAGTTGTGGGGCAGTCCACATATATCCCAAGGTCCTGGGTTCATGTCCCAGGGCTGACAGGAGCAGCCAAGATGAACAACTAAAATAAAACACTTCTTCCTCTCTCCCTGCCTTTACTTTGCCTTAAAAAAAAAAAAAATTCCAGCAAAACTAACTAGGAGGGTCCCTACATTCTATTCGTGCTGTGCTTATGCGAATAGGCCAAATTCATTGAAGCTAAATATGATTTGTAAACAGTTAATTTACTGTAATTGCTTGGTAGAATTAGCTATGGGTGGAGAAAAAAAATGAATGTTTCAGTAACACTTTTATGAATATCAAATTCTAGTTATATCCATTCAGTGGTTAAAATGTCTCTCTGGAATCATGCCTCTTCTTCATCAATTATAAATACACAAAAATGGGCCAATATTCCGTATGTCTGGACCTTCGTAAAGTTTTATCGAGTCTCACTTCTGTGGTTCTCGCTGCACATGCGTTGCCTCCACTCCTTTTGAGAAAATGTAAAACCCTCTCCAGAAAATCCTGACATTTTTGACAATTCTAGTCCTCTAAACTCAAGAGGATCAAGCTAGGGATTTGCAGGTCCCACTACTCTATGGGGAACCTTCTAGTCTGCGCCCTTTCCCAGTACAGGCCACCCTTGGGGCTGCAGAAAGAGCACTGCATAGGAGAACAAGGTCACCTGCTGACTTTAGGAATTAACAAACCCCTCATGGCAGCCATCGCTTTTCCCAGGTGTAAAGTGCCAGAACTCTGGGATTACGCTCTGGCAAACCACCAGGCCACAGACTTATCCACTGGCCCAGCAGGGGAAATTTATAAAATCATTGACTCAAAATGCTGTATTTCTGAAATATTAGAAAGGATTCAGAGAAAAGCACAACAAAGTTGAAGGGAGTTAGTTTTGGGGAAAAGGCCTCTGAGAAAGCCTAAACTCAGTATGTGTTCACGGTTTTACTTAAATAATTTTTCTACTGTGTGTGACTTGCCAACAATTGGCAGTCATGAGACAAGGTCTATGGGTCGGGGAAACCCCCATGGCTCTTTGGCTAATCGGGAGAATTCTATTCCTCCAGATAGTTAGGGTCTATAGCCCCTTGACAGCAGGAAGAAGCTACAGAAAATAAGATCTTTGGTCCCTGCTCCTCCTTAAGAATAAGGAGATTAAATTCTCAGTTGGGATAAAACAGGCAGAATGAGAGCCAGGAGCAGGGGAACCCCACCCACCCCTTTCTTTGCTTCTGTACTTTAACCTTAACTAGAATCCCTTTTGTGAAGACCACTAACTTTAGAAACTTACTTACCAATTGTGAAGCCTAAGTAGGTTTCCCTCTTTATGGCACTGAAACTAGTAATTTCCCATCTCCTCTAAAATTGTATATAACCACTACTTCCTGCCCCCTAAGCCAATTAAAAGAATAAACTAAGGAAAGGAGTCACAGACTGCAACATGACAATGGTTAACTAACATTGCATTCCTTAAAGTATCACTTCAGGAGGTGGGTGCCTAGCAAGAGAGGGCCTCTATCTTACCAACCGTGGCCTTCAATTTCCCAGCCCTCAGACCATACACACACTCTGTATAATCTTCGAAGGGATAATGTGGGCTCTGATCTGAGCTACAGGAATCTACAACTCCAGCTGGAAAATCATATCTACACCTAGCACCACCAATACCTAACTGAGTTATCACAAGCCTATGGCTTGAGAGTTCCTTTGGGAGGGGGGAGCCTAAAAAATTTCCCCACCTGCCTCTTTGTGGGCACAAATTCCTAATCCTCTGATCTCTGGTAGAGGGAAAACATAGAGTAACCTGTGTTCTCAGCATTTTTCTCAGGTATTCCTGAAACAAGGAAAAGACAATTACAGTCCCAACAAACTGGCTCCAAATTGCTAGACAGGCATGCAGCTTTCTTTCTCCAACAGAGGTGTTACACACACACTCCTGACACCCACCCCCATCCTGTGTCTAAATGACCCCAACCCTCATCCCTCTGCCCCCACCTAGTGACACTCCAGTTGGTCCCAGTTTCAACTGTAAAAACTTTGTTAAGTCTCACTGTGAATTTCTGGAAAAGCCCCCTTGGTTTACAGCGTAGAGGGGCAAGGGCATTTCCGTCCCAGCCTACAGCTCTAGTCCATTCTTTTGTTATGGCTGTTTTTGCTCTCAGCTTTTTAAGAGACCTACCTTCCCTTCCTTCCCATCCTTCCCTTCCTTCCCTCTCTTCCCTCCAGGAAAGGTACAGGCAAGCAGAACAGAGGAGGAAGCACTTCATTTAATTTAGTTGTTCATCTTGGTTGTTCCCATCAGCCCAGGACCTCAAGATATATGTGGACTGCTCCCAGCCCCTGCTCCACCAGGGCACCTCAACAGAACTGTTGGTAAATCAGCAACCAAGGCACACACATCAGTTGAAGTTCTTTTGCACAATGTAGGTAAGTTTGCTATCTCCCACTCAGTTCCTCAAAGGCCTGTGGTGGGGGCACCCTTACTCACAAAACCCAGCCCACTTTTTTCACTCCACTCATGTTTGCTGGGTGACCAGCCCCCTCCCAGACCTCTCTGAGCTCCACCCCCATCTCTCTTGCTGCTTGCAGTTCTCACCTAAAGTCTTCTCATTATTGCCAGAATAGGAGCTCCTTTAGAAAGTTCTTAAATACTGTATTATTTCCCCCATGTCTGCACCCTGTACATGCACCATAAGCACTCAGTAAACCCAGCTACGCCTAGCTTAGCTACAGGCCCTGACATTTAGGGGACAGTCTATTGTTTCTGGCTATCTATTCTGCCAAACTCTTATCTCTAGGGGAATGTATGCAGCAAGGACACACTGTACCTAGGACAATAGAAGGATAAAGTCCTGGACAAAGCAGTCCTCTCTTCCCGGGAAAAGGCAGATTTAGAGATTACTCTCAGCCAGTCTTGGACAGGGGTCCCCAAACTATTTCATAACCCAGCACCAGGAGAACAGGACAGGCCAAAGGGCACATAGATGCCAGAGCAGCCTTACTTCCCTATCCCCAACCACCACCCAAAGCCCAAAGCCAGACTCAGCATCCTCCACCTAGACCAGTGCACATGCCCTCTCCAGTGTCTCGAGCTCCAACTCTCCTCCACAGGCCAATGGAAAATAGGACATCACTTCTCCCATTAAGGTTAGGGAACAAAGCCCAAACTCATGAGCACAGCTTTCAGGGCCCTCCACAACATAGCCAAAGACCCTGGCCCCTTTAACCAAAGCAGTCTAAAGGAGGAAGCCCCCTTAAGTCCTCCACCCATCTTTGGATCCCCCTAGATGTGCTAAGTAACATCATCTTCCTGTGTCACTGTTTGAGGGATCCAAAGACAGAACCGTATTGTGATCTCCGTGAAATTCTATCATGTTAACTTTTTAAAACATCTGTCAGACAACTACAAATAAATGCTAGCCTTCCAACTCTGTCCATGAAAATTTAGTAAGATCTACACTCAAGTTACTTAAGGTAAAACTGAACAAGGGCTGGACACATCACAATAAATCATCTCCGGAATAACCGTGATCTATTATCTTTTGAGTATGTTTAGCTGTTTGAATAACTATCGACCAGCCTAATCTCTACAATGGCCACAATCATTATGATGAAACTGCTGAAGAACTTGCTGGAGCAAACTGCTCAATTTCTCCATCAACCCAAAACCCAGAAGGGCAAGTCTGAGAGGCCTTGCTGAATTCTGGCTCCTCCCAAAGTTTTTTTTTCTCCAGGTCAAGTCAAAACATGCTTTAAAAGTCTCTTCTTCCTAACAGAATTTAACACAAAGCACACAAAGCCACAAGTGTGCACAGGCAAGTCAGTAAAATGAGACCTCTTAATGAAAGTTCCAGAAACGGACCTGGGCATGCTCTGGTGGCTCAGATGGCTGAGAACTGGCATGCAGACCACGCGAAGCCAAGGACCCAGGTTTGAAATACAGGTTCAAGACATGGTGGCAGGGGCAGGGGGAACCAACAGAAACAAAACATTTCTTCTCCTCTCCCTTTTTCCCTTCCTTCTTCTCTTTAAAAACAAAAACAAAAACAAAAAACAAACCCAGATTAAAAACTAAAATTTTCAGGCATGGCAAAAACCACTATAAGTAGTCAGAAGGCAAAAATAAACTGTCAAAAAAAAATGCAACTCTTATTACAGACAAAAGGTAAATTTTCCTACTATGAAACAAAGAAAACACTGAATCGGCAAAGATGTGGACAGTGAATAAAACAAGAAATTCAAAGAGATCTTAAATGTGAAAAAAAGAGCTCGATCTCTCATAAACAAAATATAAAAGAAAACACAGATAGGCCATGTATCATTTAACGTATTAGTAAATCTCGCAGTCTGTTAACATACCTTGGTGAAGATTTGGGGAAATTCATATTCCTAGTGGGGCAAAAATCAATACAGCCATCAAGGACTTGGCAGGGCTACTTCTGGAGTTTACCTCACAAATACTTGTGCAAAATGACATGTCAACTGATTACACAAATACATTTGCTTGTTTTGTGGCAGCAAGAGACAGCAGCTTGACCTAGTAATCGGTGAGTGACTAAACTATAAACTAAAATTCTAGGCAATTAAAAAAAAAAAATGAAGCTCTCTATGAAGTGAAATGATCTTCAAATTATGTCTACTTATCTTCAAAAATTAGCTAGACTCCAACTACTTCTGCACTACAGGACTGAAGACTTCTGCCCTTGCTGAGTTAGCTTCCGTGATGGTGTCTCCCCTACTTGCTTTTGTCTACTTTCCAATAGTGAGGTCCAGTTAAAACATACACATTCTTCCAAGCCTCTGCTCAAAATCCTCCAGCACATGTCCACCTCGCTCAGAGCAGAAGCCTGTGTCCCCCTTCCCCTCATTCTCATGCTTGTCATCTCTCTGGTTTTGTCTTTTTCAACCCCACTAGGCTTCCTGCTTCTTTCACACTCCAAAAAACGTTCCTGCATCAGCCTTTACTTGCTGTGCCCCCGCCTGGAATACTCTTTCCCTGAAGTCTGCACTGCTGTCTCCCTCACCTCCCTGGGCTCTCTGTTCACCGTCACCTCCTTAAGAAGGCCTTCCGTGGCCATCTGACCTAAAAGTACAAGACACACACATGCAAACAATGCACACTGGCCCCACCTGCTCTTTCAGCTGGAGGGGCTGTGTATGTGTTCTTGCACGGGTTTACTCCCTGGGACACTTAATCGCCTAAATGACCTACACACTTACACCTGGATCACAAACTCAAAAGCAAGGTGACATCTTCTAGCCACATGGGCAGTCCGGCATGCTTGGCATCACCAACAGCAAAAGGCAAAAGTTCGGAAATTCTTGCTGAGCAACAAGACAGTCCGCGACCCTGTAGGTCAGTGGTTCCTCCTCTGGACAAAGGAGACAATGGGACAGCTTTTGGAGACTTGTGGGGAGTACTGAGGGTTCTACAGGGCTTCTGACTGGGGACAGACTGTGGCAAAAAGCAGCAGTAGTTGATACCCAAGGACATAACTTTATTGGAAACAAGTGGGGCTGTGGGACAGGGCTAGGAGTCAGGATCTGCAGCAGGTGGCTTCTCCTCATCAGGGGGACAATCGATGAAGTCAGCCAACATGGCAGCTGTGTCATCCTGCTCCTTTTGGAGACAAAGACAAGATTGAAACAAGCATGCGCACAGATAAAGAGTGGGCCAGGCTGGAGACAGACCTGTCCCTAATGCGAGGAGCTGCTGCCACCCCTTCTCCCTGCAGCCCTCCCTGGCCTGGCAGACTCACCTTTTCCTGGATAGCTGCTGCCGCGGTTTCCATTTCTTCTGCAGCAGATGTCTCAGGCAGGGGTGGTACTTTGTCACCCCCACCCTCAGTCTCCTCTTCCAGCAGGGTTGGGGGAGCAGAGGGCTCCTCTTCAACAAACTCCTGAGGCGGTGGCCCTGCTGGGGGGCTTCCCGCTTCCCTCTCCAACTCCCCCTGGGAGGGGAGTACCTCAGGGGCCAGAGTGGGAGCCACCTCAGCCCCCGGCTCCTCCTCAGTCCCCGGCTCCTCCACCTCCAGCAGCAGCCCCGGTTCAGGTTCAGGCTCTGGCTGCACCTTGGGAGACTCTGGCGGGGGCAGAGCTGGAGGCAGGCTTGGGGGTGGAGGTCCACCTTCTTCCACCTCCCCTCCTGCTGAGCCAAACTCCAACTCTTCTACCTCTTCCAACTCTTCTTCTTCTTCTTCTTCCTCCTCCTCCTCCTCCTCCTCCTCCTCTTCCTCTAACTCACCCTCCTCTTCTTCAAATTCCTCCTCAAACTCCTCTTCCTCTTCTTCCTCTTCAAAATACCCTTCTTCATCCTCTTCTTCTTCCTCAAAATCTTCCTCCTCCTCCTCTTCTTCTTCCTCTTCCTCCTCCTCTTCTTCCTCTTCCTCATCACTGCTGTTGATGTTAATAACTGTCAAATCTTCTTCCAGGGCTGGGGGTCCCCCCGCACCAGGAGTCCCTTCAGGAACCAACTGGGGAGGTGGGAGTGTCACAGGGCCAGGAACAGGAGGAGGTGGAGGTGGAGGGAGAGGACCCGGGGTTGCAGGAAGCTCTTCAGGCTCCTCCTTGGTTGGCACAGGAGGGGAGGCTGTTGGTGGCCCAGCTGGAGTTACAGTGGGTGGTGAGGTGCCTGAGGGAGGTGGAGGTGGCAGGGGTGGCAGCCCCTCAGGCACAATCACTACACTGTCATCAGAGTCGCTTTCCAAGGAAATCTCCACATCAGATGCCTCTTCCTTATCATAGTGGACAAAGGCTGGTCTGGGCACTCTCCCCCCAAAAGTTTCATCCGGGGGTATAGTAGGAGGAGGAGTACCACTAGGAGCAAGGACAGGGTCCTCATTGGAACCCCGGTGGTTCTCAGGGCCAGGAAGGAGTCGCGGAGGTACAGACACCAGGCCTGGGACAGAGAGGCCTAAGTGGTTGGCTGTGGTTGGCGGTCCAGGGCGTGCTGGGGGCAGTGGACCCACGGAGGGCATGGGGCCTACTGAGGGCATGGGGCCTGCTGAAGGCACAGGGCCTGCTGAGGGCATGGGGCCTGGGGGGTGGAAGGGTGGGGCCCTGAATGGAGATGGGGCCTCAGGTGGGGGGACTGGTGCAGGTGTGGGGCAGGTGGGGCCCATGGACTGCAGGGAAGGAACCCGGGGGTGAGTCAGAGCAGCACAGGTCACCAGTGCTTCTGAGCAGAAGGAGGAGACCTGAGGAAGGAAGGAAAACTAACGTGAGCATCAGGAACACAGGGCTCCCTGGAACAGAGACGAAGTGTCTATCAGCACCAGAAACAAAAATCAAGACATCAAAGAGATGGACTCGAGCCCAGTCAGCACCTACCTCAAGGCTGTCTTCTCTCTGGCCCAGTGAGAAGGCTTGCAGAGCACAGGCAAGAGGAGGGGGACAGCGAGGAGACGGTGCCAGCAGCAGAGCCAGCAGTAGGCGGTAGAGCTCACGGCGGCAGCAGGAGCTGGTGTATGGGGAGCTGCCCAGGACATCACCCTGCTGGACACTCATAACCAAGGGCAGGACCAGATCATGCAGCCTCTGCAAGCAACACACGCGTACCTGGAACAGTGCTGAGACTACCCAAGCCTCCCCAGGCTGACTCCCAGGAGGAACAGACCCAGCTCTGGGGACGCACCCCCACACCCATGTACAGACCAGCAGCCCTCTCCCATGGGACCAGAAACCACTAACCCTGTGAGTCTCCTCCTTGATGAGAGGCCCACACATGAGGATGGTCCGGCTGAGACCTGGGAAGGAGGGTGGTGGATAAGACAAAGGCTACGAACAGGTGCAAGAACAGGAGCTTCTGACACACACAGCCAAAGTGAACATCAAGCTCTGCCAGGGTCTAATCGGCAGGTCATGTAATGTGTCCAAGTTTGTTTTCTCAGCTATAAAATAGGGATCACAAAGTATCTCTACTACATAGGGCGCTGACACTATGTAAACGAGATGTAAACGGCACATTAAACACGTGCGTTCACATCTGGGGAGAGCGGTCTCTCATCTTCACACAGGCAGGGGGCCAGTGTGAGAAAAACTGGACTCGAAGTCAGAGCTAAGTGACCTGCAGAGAACCTGACTACTAACTTCGTTTACAGAGTAGTGACTATGGTGGCAGCAGGAAACCCCATGGGGCAGCCAGGCCTGTGAGAATGTAAGCTCCACAAGGGCGGGATCTGTCCTGCATGCTAGACCAATGCCTGCCATATAAAGGATGCGCCAATTTAGTACTTGTGGAATAAACAGAGGCGTCCCTGAAAGGGCAGTATAAATAAATGATCAGACCCCCTTTCCTGCAGCCCTGATAGTTGTGTGGCCACTTGTCCCTTCTTTAGGCCTCTGCAGTTCTGCATTGGGTCTCCACCGGTTGGGGCTACTGCCCAGGCCTTCCCCCCACTGAAGAGCAGGGCAAAGGCCTCACCCACCTCTTAGGGCAGCCGCACAGACATCACTATTGGCGTTGCTGTCCCCTTTCCGATGGCTGGGCGGGGCGAGGGCCTCCCCGACATCCAGCTTTAGCTTCTTGGGCGCGCTCGGCTTCCCAGTCTGCAAACCCCCATCGGGGCTCCCCCGGGGACTGCGCAGCTGGTGGTGGAGGGAAACAAATCATAAAAGTGGCAAACAGGAAGGCAGCACTCGGTGGGCAGACACACTTGAACAACGGGTGCTAGAGGAGAGCCCTAGGACAGGAACGGAGACCCCCCTCACCTTAAGGGAATCAGCTGGGGGAGAGATGTCGCTGAGTAAGTGAGCGAGCAGGGCCTCTCCTGAGGCTCCTCCCTGGAGCACTCCTGCTGAGGCCCCACAGACCTGCACCCACAGATCTAGTACGGCATACACTTTGGTCCGTATAATGCTGTGGAATGATAAAGGGCAGCTCGTGAAAATGGGAGTCAACAGGCCACATGCTGCCCCTCCCCGCTACTCATAATCCCAGTCCCTGGGGACCCCCCCATCCATCTGCATTGCCCCACCAACCTTCTCTCTATTCCCTTCCTTGATGATCACCTGTAAGGCCTCTCCTGGCCGGGAGAGAGGGTGTCCCTGCCAATGCTCCAGGCATTGAGGACCTGGGGAAGCAGGCGGCTGATCAGGGTCCCAAAGCGCAAGAGCCGGCCTCCACACCTGGGGACAAAAACAAGACGGTGACCCCCATTCCTGGCACTCTCAGTCCCTCTACCACATCCGTGCAGCCCCACTCACGCAAGGATGAGCGCGCAGAGCAGGTCCAAGGCTTCAAGGTGGATAGAGGGCAGCAGCAGCAACCGCAAGGGACCATCTCCAAGTAAACTCTGACGAAAAAATTGGCAAAAGCAGTGAGGGAGGAAGGTGAAGACCCACAGACAGAAATGGAGCAGAGTATAGATGTGCACGTAGATTTTACAAAAAAAAACCCCAGCTCCCCCAACAAGAGCAAGTCGCTGTTCTCTAACACAGACCCCGGGAGGAGGGGAGGGGAGGGAGGACTGAGCCTCTCCACGAAGACTCAGGGACCTCTCAGTGGCCCGTCCCCTGGGGAAGCACTGCTACAGGTGTTCCCGCAGTGAGCGCACCACTATGACAGGTGCACATGTGTCGGTCAGAAGCACAGGAAATGGCATTTGAACATAAGCAGCAAGCCGTCTGGGACAGCCTCAGGAATGACACCGTTCTGGGAGCTTCAGACCCCACGCTGCTTTCCTAGTCGCCCTGGGTCTTCAGCAAAGGCTGGGAACGGAGGAACAACTCCACTTACGATGTTCTTGGCACTTATGCTGAGGGTCCGGCAGATGACATCTAGGATTTCCTGCACAGGGACGGACACAGGAGCCCCAAACTCAGAGCTAAAGAGAATCAGAGCAGGGAGACCCTCAGGCAAAGGATCTCCAGTGTCACTCCATACCCTACTCTTAATCTCCAGGCTCAGGGCGAAGACACACCTATCATAGCCCTCCATCGCTCCAACATGCACTCACTCACCTGAGCATGAGCCCCAGACAGCGGATGAGTCCAGAAAACCTCTGCCGAAGCCGAAGGAGGACATGGGCATCGCCATCTTCTGAGGGAGTGAGCAGTGTCTCGACTCCAGGGCCTTCGTACCGCATAGGAGCTAGACAGAAAGTTCTTCCATGCCCACCTTTTTCTTTTGTGGGGGATGGCCCACCTATATTCTAATCCATTTACTCAAAATCAAATCTACAGGCCGCCCTTCCGATTCCCTCCTGCCAAGTTCCCCAACTACTGCCAGAGACCACCAGCCAAAGTCCCTACCCGTTTCTGCTCCTTCATACAGGGCCCCAAGCAGGCTGTGCAGGGAGGCCAGCAGGCTGTGCAGCTCTTGTTCCCAGCTCTCGGTGTGTTTCAGACCCTGGGAAAAGCCAGCTCCTAAGGAGGGCAGCTTGGAATAACACTCACAGGCCAACTGCAAAAGAAAGGTGGGGAAGCCACTTAGATGGGAATCTGACCTAGCCACAGGATCCCCCAACTCCACCTATGCCAAGAAAGATGGAGACCAAAAGGACAAGGACACAGCTGAAAACAGAGGCAGGCAACATGTGTATGTTAGCAGGAAAGAAAAGCCAAGAATGAGGACTATGAGGAAGGAACTTGGGCTCAGATCCCCGCTCCTTTGTCCTTACCTGCTGTAGTTGAGGGCTCAAGGCATCCACCCTTGATAGAAAAAACGAGGCCAGCTTGCCCTGGATTCAAGGAAGACAGGGGACCTGTGAGTTAGCTCCACAGACAGTGATGTACGCCCCCATCTTCCTTTCTTTCCTGTGATCACAGGAAGCAGAGCACACTATAGAGCACCAAGGCCAGAGAGCAGAACTGCTTCCGAAGGAGAAAGACCTCGTGAAAGTCTGCTCTTGATATTAGCCTCCCTGTGCGAAGGAAAAGGTCCGGCCCATGACCCAGAGGCAACTGGGCTCCCTCCTCCCAATTTTTGCAAAATGACTGCATCTCCTGAAGTCAAAGGATACCCATAACTGAAAAACAGCAAAGCCATGCTCAACTACCTACCAACTCAGACAAGAAATGAGGATCCCAGCTGAGAGAGGAGTCACCAACTAACCAGAGGAGTAAGGGCAGAGTAAGACTAAGAGAGAAGGTTTAAGACCACTATCCCAGAGCAAACGTTTACTGAGGCTGCCTCGGGAAGGTGCCAGCACGGGAAAACGTGACTTGGGGACACAACTGATTTGAGGGCAGAATCCAAAGTGCTTGTGAACATAAATGGGGAAATTTCTTTTTATCATTTCCACTCACCTGTATGTCAAATTCTTTCCATTATGAATGTAGGTAAGTCAGCAGTATGAGCAGTGGCCCTGACTACCACCAACAGAAATCACTATTTTCATTTCACATTATAATTTTAACAGGTATCTGGAAATATCATTCTCAAGCAGCACTAACTTGAAATCTTGGTTGTGATATATATACATACACTACTCTATCACAACTTCTCAAAATATGTATTTCAACAGAATCACAATTTCATGTGTTTTCCTTTTTTATGAATTTCAAAATATTATAAGAAGGCATCCATGGCACAAAAAACATTAACAACCCTTAAGTAGACGTATAGAAAAGATTGAGACTAGCAGTCCTCCTTCTGTGGGATGCAAGAGTTGACCTCAGTGAAGAAAAACAAAAGCCTAGAACCAATGCTGGGCTGTACCAAGTGGAGGCAAAGGGAGAGTGAGGAGAGACTGATGTGGGTGGCAGGATTGCACTGGGCTTAGGAGATTTAAAAAGCTTCAGGAACAAAGTAAGCAAGGATGGTAGAAAAATGGGCAAAGCATTCTAAAGGTACAGAGATGGCAAAGTAGAAATACAAAGAGACCATGTTTAAAAACCTGGGCTTTGGCATCATAAAGATAATAGGTTATACTCTCCTAATCTTACGTAATGTCTTTTATCTATGAGGATTAAATAAGATGCCTTTAAAGAGCTACAAGGTGGTATAATTGGAGACACACTTTAGAGAGACTTTAAAAGAACAATCAGAAGCTTGGTGCTTAAGAAATTTCAGCAATGGAATCTGATGTCAGACAGTCAACAAGACTTGTACCAGAGGAAGTTGTTTCCATGAATACTTACTTTGAGGGAACCACAAGCCCGAGGAAAATAAGTCATACAAGCCTTCATTCCCTCCAGTGCAGAGAGCTCACACTGCGGGAGAAAAGGAAAGTCAGGAAAAGGCAAGAGCCCAGTGCCCACCAAACCCCATCTCCATCCACTGCGCTCAAGGTACTTTCTCATATATACTTCTGGCCCTTTCCTCTCTAACTTCTTCAATCCTGTTCCCAATCATTTCCCATCACATTCTCTAAGCCAATCAGTGTGGGGGCGGACACGGCAGGGGCCAAGGGCAGGGGAACTGAGGAGGTGTCTCACCTCTGGTCTGAGGCCCAGCAGGGAGGTGAGAAGGCCAGGGAGGTGGTTCATGGAGATGTCCCTGAAGAGTGTAGGAAGCTGGGCGGCATATCGGAGCAGGTCCCTCAGAACAGCCACAGCCAGCTCCATGGTGGGGGGTGGGTCCTGGGACTAGAGAATGACAACACCTCATGTTTCCAAACTCACATTCATGTGGAGGAGGAGGAACAAGAGGTATGAGAACATGGGGCTTTTCAGAAACACCACAGTTAATGCCACTATTACCATCAAATCCACTAGAAACAGAGTGCATTAGACATGGAGAATCCAAAAGTAACATCGGTCTATGGAAAGGACATGTGTTTATATTCCAATATTATGTGGTACCTAGGGGCCAAGAATTTGGGGAATAAGTATAATACAGCCCCTATTAAAAAAAAAAAAGGGAAAGGTGAAGGCAGGAAAGAGGATAGTAGGTAGCCAGGTAGAAAGAGAGAAGAAGCAGCAGCTTTTACTTATTTTTATTTATTTGTTCATCTTAGATGATTTCCCCCCCCACCCCACCCCTGCAGCCCCAGGTCTTGAACCTGGTTCCTTGGAATGTATGTGGACTACACCCAGCAGACTTATCTACTAGGCCACCGGGGTACACCATATAGTTAAAAGATATGACCAGCCAGAAGAATTCAAGAGTTTTTTTCTTCTCTCACCCCTGCTAGGAATGGAGGATAGAGAAAGTCTCAGCCACAACAAAATCACCCCTCTCTCCAAGCTTGCTTCTCCTGGCTCAGACCTACCCTGGAAATCATGCAGAAAAAATGGTTTGGATTTAGAAGTTCTTCCCTAGAAAATTAACATACACCTAAGGAAAAAGCATTCAACTCAAATCTCCTGGCAGACCAGAGGAAGCCATGTGCCAACAAAACAAATGAGAATGTTTTTTTTCCCTTCTATTTTTTCAAAATCAACTATTTTCATGTGCATTAAAAGTGATACTGTGGTTCACAAATCTTTTTTTTTTAAAGGAAAGGTGCAGGCAGAAATAAAGGCAAGTAGGAAGAGAGAGGAGAAAGGAGCACTCCAGCCATTTCATCTAGTTGCTCATCGTCACTGTACCCCATGGGCCTAGGGCTCAAACCCTGGTCTTTCAAATGTATGTGGACTATGCCGTGGCAGACGTATCCACTAGGCCACCAGTGTGCTGAGAATGCTTATTAATAAAGAAGGAATAGGCGGGGCCTACCACACTGTCCATGTGGTAGGAGAAGGGGTGGTGGTGGTAACATGACCCAATGCATTTCTCCCCAGTGAACAATCTCCATAACCCAAACCTCCTCCCACCAGTGTCACCTCTGTCTAACCTACAACTTCACAGAGAAAACAGAAGCCCAAAGATGGGAACTCCCTTAGTTTCCCAAGTCCATGCCTGAAAATTCCATCCACCTTCCTCCTGTCACGTCCGAAAACTATTTCCCTTTAAACAATGACTGAGCCCCCACTCACCCAGCCTCCAAGTTTACACTGAGACATCGCTAACTCAAGCTTACTAAGAGGGCTTCTACTGAATGTCCAGAGCCACAGTCCTGGTATTTTCACCCCTTCTCTCTGAACCTGGCTATCTTCTAATATTCTGAAATCTGAGTGTCCACCTCTCCCTGACTCTATCTGATTCAGGACCTATCCATTTTGCCTCCAAATCTCTCTTGAACTTATCTACTTCTTATCATTTCTACTGCCACCACCCTAGTCCAAGGTACCACTAATTTTCTCCAAGGTTACTTTAGTGGCTATTTCCAAATCTTCCATTCTGGGTTTTTCTGATCTTTTCTCTACAGGGCAATCAGTGATATTTTCAAAGAGAAATGTGATCATGTCACCACCACCACCTCTTTCTCCCCTGCTTAATCAAGATGACAATGAAAACAATGCTTCTTCCTTCTCTCTTCTCTACCTGCTTGTCTACTCACCTTCATTCCTGCCTGTACCTTTCCTTGGTGGGGTGGGTGGGGGGTAGGGATAGAAATGTCATCTCAGGATGTAAAGGTAGAAAACAATCTAACTGTTAAAAGAGTAGAAAGAAGCAGACACAAAGCAAACACTGGAAAAAGGAACTGTAAAGATGACACTCATTTAGAAAAGCTAAATGAGGCACTCCCTGGTGGCCTAGCAGATAAATCTTCTGCCTCTAACAGGGAGCAGTTCACACACATTCCAAAGATTCAGGTGGGAGTGGAGGGGGAGAAGCAACCAAGATGAGTAACTAAATAAAATTAATGTTTCTTCCTCCTCTCTCTTCCTGCCTGCCTACTCATTCCCACCTGCACCTTTCCTTTAAAAAAAAAAAAAATGAAAGAAAAGGTAAATGGAGAAGTGAAATTGTCAGAGGGTGCAGTGTGTGAAAGGTCAGATGAAAAGATGAATTACAACAACCCAGCAGTTAAAAATATCAACAAGTTTAAAGGATGTTTCTATTTGAGACTTATCCCCTCTACTACCAGGAAATGGCTTCTAACTAATTACTCTGCTCAGAACTAGATGTCCAAGGTGCAAAGAACAGACACAGTTCAGAATGGAGAATTAGGGAAGGAGCAGGAGGGCAGCGGCCGACTCCTTACCTGCAGGACCTGCTGAATGCTCCGAAGCCAGGAGACACCGTGCTGCTGGAACACCTCTGTGGGGCTCTCCCCCACCAGCAGGGAGAGCAGACATAGGCCCTCAAATCTTATGAGAGAAAGAATGAGTGATGACAAGTGGGTGGACTGCAGAGAAAGCTACTTGCCATCCTTCCATTCTCTCTGGGCTACAGCCAGACCAGATGCTGGGAAGACTCTGAGTAAGGTTCGGTCAGCAAGGAAAGAAGGGAGTGTTGGTAATCCCAAGTGGGGTACAGGAAACAAACTTGGGAGCTGGAACAGGTGGACTTCAACTCAACTGAGCTCTTAAAACTGCCCACCCCCTTGGGAATAGAGGACTCCATGACTCTGAGGGGTGGTAACAGTGGACGAACTTATGTATAGTCCACTTCCTAAGGGAACAGCCCCCTGGAGAAAAAGCAGACTTCAAAGACTTACCGAGTTTTGATAGACCCGAGACGTGCATTACTGAGACTCACCAATGCCCCAATGGCAGAAAGGTTCTGGAAAAAAGAAAACATGGAAGTGAGTCACAAATAAGATGCTAAGGACACAGGAGAATTTCTCCAAGTCTTTTTTCCTGCCTGCCCCAGAATCTATAAACCTTTTCTGAAGTCACACATTTAAGGTCAAAAGACCATCCCTCTAGAAGCCTTTGGCTTTCACCCTATTTTCAGCCGGTGGCACACGCTGCAGCTATCCCACAGGCTTTCCTCAGGTTGCCCTTTGTCTGGGCCTTCGCCCACCTCTCTCCCAACAGATTAGTATTATACAGGACAACGCATCTCAGTCACCAAACTTCAAAGATAGGCTGCTTTGCGTCTATGTGCCTGGACTGCATCTAGAGGAGGCGACACCCATAAACACTTGCTGAATGTACACGAAACTCACGTTACCCTCCTTCCCAGCCCCTGGAACAAATGCTGCTCCTCCTCGTGCTCCTCAGAGCTCCTCACAGGTGTTAAGAAAGCTAATACACATGCACTCTTTGTGGCTTAGGTGGCGAAGATGCTGTCGTGTGAACCACGTAAAGCCCAAGAACCCGGGTTCAAGACCCAGGGCCTAGGTGAAAAACAAAATAAACAACTAAATAAACAATGATGCTTCTTCCTCCCTTAAATATTTCTTCCTCCTCTCCCTTCCTTCCTCTCTAAAAGAAAAAAAAGTCAGTATAGACCTAGTTAACCAGAACTTCCCTCCAGTGGCCCCACTCACATTCTGGAAGCACTGAAAAAGGTTTCCTTCTCCACCCTCCCACAAATAACCTCTCCTTCTCCTGAATCGTCGACTCCTCTCACAGACTCGCACTGTCCTCACCTACTGTACTCAGAGAAGAGACCTGAAGAAAAGTGAGAGCCAGACATACTCATGCCCTCATATACTGCTAGTAAGTGGCCACTTTGAAAAACAGTCTCGGCATTTCCTCAAAAGGGCATACAAAGAGTTGACATATGACCCAGCAATTCTGCTCCAAAGTGTATGCCCAAAGAAATGAAAACATGCTCCCATAAGAACATATACATGAGAATTCATACAAGCATTATTCATAAGAAAAAAAGTGGAAATAGTCCAAATATCCATCAATGAAGAATGAATAAAGCAGAATGTAATATGTTCATAAAATTTCAGTCATAAGGAAAGAAGTCCTGAGACATGAATGAAGCTGGTAGCTCAAGTGTTAAGCCCATGCCTGGGACACAGTTCATGTGCAGCACAAGGAACCAGGTTTAAAAATGAACTAAATAAAATGCTTCCTCCTCTCTTCTTTCCTGCCTGCCTACCGTCATTCCTGTCTTCCTTCATCTTTAAAAGAAAAAAATCAAAAGCCACAAACTGTGTATTTATATGAAACGGTCATAGTAGACAAATCATAGAAAAAAAGCTAGATTAGTGGTGGCCAAGGGCTGAAGGGCAGAGCAGGGGGAAATGGGAAATGACTATCAATGGGGTTCAGGGTTTCCTTTTAAAATGATGAGTTAAAACTGATCATGATGGTGGCACAACTCTGCAAATATACTAAAAACCTCTGGATTACACATTAATGTGTGAATTATCTCTCAATAAAGCTTCCCCCCCATTCCCACCCCTGCCCCTGTCTCAAACCTGGGTCCTTGAGCATTATATGGTCTGCACCTTAGCTGCTGAACCACAGAGTGCATCTAAAGCTATTTTTTAAAGACATACTAAAAAATATAAAAGTGTTCTAGGCAGAGGAGAGAAAATGCAAAGGCTATAAACGCTGATAACACACTTGGCACAGCTATGAAACAGGAAGGAGGCGAATTATCACTGAAAAGGG
The DNA here is from genome assembly GCA_004363575.1 of Solenodon paradoxus. NCBI lineage: Eukaryota > Metazoa > Chordata > Mammalia > Eulipotyphla > Solenodontidae > Solenodon > Solenodon paradoxus. The sequence continues at coordinate 105,580 of RJWH01003644.1, forward strand.
AGCAAAAAAGGAGAAATCGAAGATGAAAATCCTAGTAGCAGGGTCCATACAGGCAACTGCTGACTCTTGGTTTTTAACCTCAAGCCCCAGGTCAAGTTTTACATGGCTTGCACCATAGCTGCCTTAGCCACTGGAACCACAGGAGTGTGCCAACAACTGCTGACTTTTAACTCTGAATAACAGTGACGCCATGGAGAGAAGTGTGCAGAGAACTGGTATTTGACTTAAACATATCAGTGGACTTGAGCTGCCTTGCTAAGAAGAGAGCAGACAGAAGTAGGAGCCTACTGTAATAATCCAGAGGGGAGATGACACAGCTTAGAGAGCATGCAAATGGTAGGGATACAAAGTAGTCAAAACACAGACACACTCTGAAGGCAGAGACAACAGGATCTGATACCTGGATATGGATGAGAGATAAAGAGGCAAAGCTAAACCCAATGTTTTCAGACTAAGCAACTAGAAATATTCAGTTGCCATTTACTACGAAGGGGAAAACTGCAGGAGGAATAGGTTTAGGGGACAAGTATCAGGAATTCAGTCTCAGATATAGTAAACCTAGTATGTCTATGACATCAAAATGTAGATGCCAAGCCACATCAGGTGGAGGAGTCTGGAGTTAGGAGGACACCTGGTAAGAGAAAGAATTTGGGAGTTGTCAGTCACGAGACTGGCTCAGCTCACCACGGGAGGCGAGTGTAGAGAAATAAAAAGAGGCACAAGGGCTGGGATCTTAGGCACTCAAACACTTAGAGGTCAGAGAAGTGAGGAGGAACCAGCCAAGATGACCAAAAAGAAGTGAACAGTACAGTAAGAGAATCAAGAGTGGTAATCCAAAAGCCAGATGAAAAAAATACTACAAGACGTGATCAGTTGGATCAAATGTTATAGAAAGGTCAAATAATATGAGGACCCAAAATTAACCTTTAATATCTTGACGGACACCTGTGACCTTCAAGAATTACATGACCCAGCAAAGGAGTATTAGACTGAAGTGGTTAGACTGGAAGCCTAAATGGAATGAGTTCTACTAGATGACCATCATAGTAATAATTCATTCAGGAAAGAATCTGTTTTTTAAAACCCTGGCCCCCATGATGCAAACCCAGGTCCTTGAACTCTACATGGTCTGCGCCTTAGTTGCCTCAGGTGACTCCCCCACCAGGGTGCACCCTGAGGGAAGACCCTTTAATGGATGCTAAAACAAACTGATGGAAGACTGCCATGACGCAAGATATTCACATAATTCACACACATGTAATTTATAGTTTCCCCGAAGGGCACTTATTAAAAAGGAAAGTTTTAACTTTATAGTGAAGAAATCTCAGATACCACCTTAACCCAGCGATCAAACTTTAACATCAACTGCAGATATTAAGTGTCTTTGATTGCTATGATACACAGAGAACAACACAGTTCCTGCAGTATTGTGGCCAAAAAGACACAGTCTGAAAGGAATGCAGAGGAAACATTGTAGACAAAACAAACATTCTGTAACTATCCTACAGACTTCAAAAGAAGTCCTGATGGGGGAGCTCTGGTGGAGTAGCATTCCACCGCCTCCCGCCAGGTGTAGTCCACATATATATACCAAGGACCCATGTTCATGTCCCTCCAGCTGCATCCCAAGGGTCAGGGTTTGAAACCTGTAGGAGAGAGGGGGGCTAGAGGGTGGGACCAGGATGAACAACTAAATAAATAACAATGTTTCTTCCTCCATTAAGTAAACTAAAAATGCTTCTTCCCCCTTGTTCTTCCTTGTTCTGCCTCTCTCTGCTCACCTTCATTCCTGCCTGGAACTTCCCTTTATAAGTGAGAGACAGAAAGAAACAGAGAGACAGAGAAACAGAATAACATGGGAGAATAACCGATAGGAAGAACTAATTTTTAGATGAGGTGGTCAAGAAAAACTACTCAAAAATGGTGGCATGTAAGCTGAGACCTAAATGAGAATTCCCCTTCCCATGAGTCTCCCAGCAGAGGGGAATGGATGAGCAATAGCCCCAAAAGGTTCTAGAAATGAGATTAGTCTGAGTGGCTGGAGCAGTTAAGATGTGTAGGGAGACCTATGAGAAAAGGTCAAGAGGCAAGAGGCCACACCATGTGGGAAACAATAAGTTAACGAATGCTTTTAAGCAGGAAAATGTTGTAATCTTATTCTTATATTTTTAAAGAAGATCACTAACAACTGGCTGGAAAATGGAACAATTCAAAGCCCTGGGGATACAAGGCAGAACAAGACACACTATCTTTCAAAGCACATGCAATTATAGGGGAAATGAAATTTCGAATTTGCTTCAAAACGCTGGAGGGCAGCCGGCAGTGATGTGGGGGGGTTGTGTGTGGAAGGTGGGAATGAAACAAGATTGGTAAAATGAAAATGTTTGTTGTTAAATGTGGATGATAGAAACAGCATTGGGTGGGACAGTTCAAATGTGTACTTGCATGCAATCTGAAATTATCCATAAGTCTTTTAAAATTATAAATAAAAACAAAGTATAGTTGTAGGGATATGGGAAAGGGGGGCTGTATTACTTAAGCAAATTGAATAGATGATTTCAATATATATAATAAAGATCAGTTAATCATAACTGATTAGGAGAAGTTTCCCAGAGACAATGACAAATAAGTAGAGCATTTAAAAGACATTGGGGGGAAGCAGGAAGGCAGCACAGGAGGGATCCAAGCTGAGAACACTAAGTATAAATGCCAGGAGGCAAAACAGCCCAGATACAAAAGGGTCTTAAAAGGTGACAAGTAGGATCAGAATTTCACTTTAAAAAGTTCACTCACTCATTTCCTGTGTGGGAAATGGATAAAAAGGAGAAAGACTGAGGGCAAGGAGAGCAGTTAGGAGACTGTCGTTAGACTCCAACCCAGAAATGTGAATTGTGCCTGTTCTGGAACTGAGTTTATAGTACCTGCAGGAAAGCAAAATTGGTATTAAGCCTAGATGGATGGATCAATCAATGGATCAGTTTTTCTCTCCCTACTTATTTCTCTTCATTTCTCATCTCAACTAGACTAGAAATTCCCCAGGAAAAAAAGACTACATCTTATTTATCTACCTAAAGATGAGCAATAGTAAATGTTAACAAATACTCAGAAATTTTTGTTCAAAGGAAACCCTCCACACAGGTCCCCATATGGAGGACCCAATACAGGTAGAAAAAAAAAACTCATGGCAGGATGTACTCAAAGACGTGGTACAGAAAGCATTAATGGAAGAGTTTAGTTCCCACATCATCCTTAGCTTTACTCAAAATTCTACTAAACTTCCTGCATTTAGAAAAGGTAGCAGGCACACTCTGGTAGAGAAGCAGTTTGGTCAACTGCCTTCCACCTGCACAGTCTACATATATCCCAAGGACCCAAGTTCATGTTCTGGGGCTGCAGTGAACAACCAAATGAACAACTAAAAACGAAATAAAAAATAAAACTGCTTCTTCCTCCTCTGCCTGCATGCCTCTGCTTGCCTTTATTCCTGCCTTATGACTTTCCTTTACAAAAAAAAAGTCATGCCCAGGTGAAGTAGCAGTTTGGTCAGTCGCCTTTAACAGAGTGCACAATCTACATCCCAAGGACCTGCATTCACACCCCAGGATCACAGTGAGCAACCAAGAAGAACTAAATAAAACGAAGTGCTGCTTCTTCTCTCTTCCTGCCTGCCTCTGCACCTCTGCCTGCCTACATTCCTACCTGCATCTTTCCTTTAAAAAGAAGAAAACTATTACAGCCAAAGTTTGGATCCCCCAAAAAAGTCTACAAAGCTTACCTCTTGAGGGAGGGGGAGATCTGAAAGAGATGATGAAAGAGAGCACACGTTTACAAGAAGAACAGATAGTATTTTAGAAATACTTAGGGACCACATGAATTAGAGGGTAATTCAGAGAGAAAAGAAACTGAGATGAAATAGCAGAGACAGTCACCCTCGACAATGAAAAGAAATGCTAATATAAGTAATAAATACAGTCAACTCTGATTTGATGGTAAGATTATTAAACCTCCTCCCCTAGCAGGTTAAAACAACCCTCTTCCTGTAAGGAAGCATGAAGCTAGGAAGGTTCCCACAACACAGCTTGAACAAGAAGATCTCAAGTCTTAAAGAATGGGTAGAATTTTGGGAAAAGTTAGAAGCAAGGACAGAGGTAGCATAAAAGGAGCACCTACCACAGATCAGGCACGTGAGTCTTAGAATCAGTGCTTCCACCTAAGTAAGATTATAGGAGTTCAAGCAAGGATTAAGACAAAGGGGAAAGTATGAGAAGGCATTCCTAGCTTGCAGAAGTGAATGGATGTGAGTCTACTTTTAGTATATACAATCCAAAGGACCCTTTGAACCAGTCTACAAAGCTCTGTAAGATCTGTTTACCCACCTCATCATCCTCATTGCAGGCACTCTCTTCCCCTCCACCTCTGAGCCTCAACATAAAAGCTCTTCTGTTCAGTTCCTTCCTACCAGAGTCTTCCCACATTAGTTTCCCACTGACTGCATGGCCTCTCATATTCTTTCCCTACCCAACCCTTACTCCTCCTTGGAGGTCTCAGCTTAAACTCCAGTACTTCAAGAAAATTATTTGCATTTCTTCAGATTACAATTCTTAAAGTGTTTCATAACGTTTTGTTCACCTCCACCGCATCTCTTCACTGGAGCGTACAGTACTTGGCCCTCAGTGAGAGCTCAGTAAATATCTGTTGATCAGTCAAAAGGATCACCAAAACAGATACTGCCAGAGGGAAAAAGAAGCTGAAGATCCTGCAACTAATGAGTGATAAGGCCTGGATGTGTGACTACCAACAGCCTAGCAATAGAGAAACGAGATCAATCCTTTCCCCTGAGTTTCTACTCAGGGTTAATAAAGGAGGAATGAGTGGATTTCGTCCAGACCGATACCTGAATCCGCTTTCGGTCCCAGCTCTCCTTCCCTCCACCTTACTAGGGCAGTTGCAGCGCACCGTGACCCCGACGCACAGGTGCTGCTCCGACCTTCCAGGAGGGCCGCGAGCACGCAGGCCACAAACTCACCTGGGCCCCGCCCACCGTCCCATGCAGCCGCAATAGGCACATGAGCCCGGGCAAATGTGGGACGGAGCGAATTGGGGGATGCACGGGAGCAACGGCGGACCCCGCTCGCGGCTGCAACAACCCGGACACGCTCTCCAGCAGCAACAGGCGGAGACGTGGACCCGAGCCCACCGACGAGACACCCCCAGTCCCGCCGGGAGCCCCAGCCGCGGAGCCCGCAGAGGGCCCACTGAGAACGGCTGCCGCCATCTTCGCCCCGGCTCTAGTGGTGGCGTGGCGCGATGACGCAAACACCCCGCGACCGACGCCTCATCGGGAGCGGGCATGAGAACGGGGCGGTGGTCCTGCGCATTGGATGAGCCGAGGTTGGAGGCCGGGCTCTGGAGGGAGAGAGCATGCGCGGGGTGGAAGGCCTGCAGAACCCGCGCCGCGAATATTTAGTTCCCCAGGTGTGAAGGGTCGGCGGTTGGGCCGGGCTGGGGGCGGGCTGGAGGCGGTGAGGGGCGTGGCTAAGGCGGGGCGGAGGCTGGCCAGTGAGGGCGTAAAAAACATGTGGTCAGGACGGAAGGCGCCGAAATCCGAAAGCTATCAGTTAAGTCTCAGGGAGCTCTCACTCAAAGGGTTAGTGATGGCTAGAGAGCAGACCCTCTTGTCTGAAATCTTAGACATTTTTAACTACATTTGCAAATAACAAAATTATACAGTACTTTGCAAGAAGAAATATAAGCCATGTAGAGCATAAAGTAAAAAGAAACCCCTTTCAGTGCAAATCCCTCACCCAGCAGTGTATGTAGTTTCCTAGCATTAATCTACGCACAGACATCAACATATAGTTTACAAAGGTAAAATCTACACTTGGCTTTTTTCCACTCAATAATTTTAGTGGGCTCCTTTGCACTTTTTTAAGCTGCACAGTACAATGAAATGGGTGTGCCAGGATTTAACAATAATAGTGCTGAAGACTTTCAGCAGCTCCAGTTTTTCACTAATGCAAACACTTTAGTGAACACTCTAATGCCGCTATATTTTTGTGCACAAAATAAAATTAATCATTTGAATCTAGTGAAATTCAAATAAATAAGTCAAATCCAAGGGTCATCTTTTTTCCTTTTACTTTTCTCTATGGAATCCCTCTCATCTTTTAAATCCTGACACTCTAACTCCAAACGTTAATCCAGTAGAGTTAGTTTTTCTCTATTTCCCCATCGCAGTGCCACTCTGGTTCAAGTCACCATTCTCTCTGGCCTCTGACAAAGGTCTCTTCCTTGTCCTCCTTGCTACCTCTTGGCTCTCCACAGCAGACTGGTCTTTGCAAATCAGTATTTGGCACTCCCTTTTGAACACCTTCCAGTGGCTTCCAAATGTGCTATGAATAGAATCTCATCGCTTCACCTTGACCTACTAGAATCCCATACTCAATTCTCTGACCTCAGTATACACCACTGATGCCATTCTTCCATTCTTTCCCTGTCCTTGAGTCAAAGAGCCTGCTTTCCAGCCTCCATCCAGCCCATTCCTACCTCAGTCTTTGCACAATCTGCTTCTTCTGCCGAGAGAAACCTACCTTGGATTCTGTGTGACTGGCACCATCTTGCCAACTTCAGAAAGGACTCCCTTTAAAACAGGTAGTCATCATTCCAAACCCAGTAACACTCTATCACATTATCCTGCTTATTTTTTATAACTCAGCACTATCCAAAATGTGTCTACTTTCTTATTTATTGACTATCTCTTGTCTAAAATACAAATTCCATGAGAGGGAACCCCTCTTCACTATTTTATTGTCATCACCTAGAACAGTACCTGGCACATAAAAGGTGCACTATAAATATTTGTTGAGTGAATAAATGTATGAGTGTTAGAAAAAAGAATGTCTTTTGTTTATTTTGACAGGAACTGGCAACATGCCCTTTAGAAAGTTTGTATCAATTTACTCCCCTATCAACCAGGTGGGATAGTATTCCATACCTTATACATCACCCCAATACTAACTTTATTTATCCTTTAAAATTTTGTCAATTTAAATGATAAAAAATATCTCCTTCTTTTAACTACTTTTCCCTGATCATTAGTAAAGTAACTTTTCATATGGTTAGTCAACATTTGTTTTTCTTCTTTTTAATTTTCTTTTGTTTTAAGGAAAGATACAGGCAGGAATGAAGGCAAGTAGGCAGGCAGACAGGAAGAGAGAGGAGGAAGAAGCACTTTATTTTTATTTAGTTGTTCATATTGGTTGTTCTCCTCAGCCCTGAATCTAGAACCCAGATCCTTGGGATGTATGTGAACTGTGCCCAAGGTGTATTAGGTTGCTAGTCCACCTGAGTGCTGAATTTCTTCTTTATTAGTTGTCTTTTGTTTTGTTTTGTTTTTCATTAAAGGAAAGGTGAAGGCAGGAATGAAGGTGAGTAGACAGACAGGCAGGCAGGGAGAGAGAGAAGGAAGAAGCATTTATTTTATTTAGTTGTTCATCCTGGTTCTTCCTCTGACCCTGGGTTTCTACCTGAGTCCTTGGGGTATGTGTAGATTACACCAGCCAGAGGAGATAGCCTTAACCACTAAACCACCAGAGTACTCTTTATTAATTATTGTTTCATACCCTTTATCCATTTTTCTATTGAGTTCTTTATCTTTATCTTATTAATTTATAGGCACTAAGTAGATATGGAAATTTATTCTTGCTATGTTTGCAAGGTACTAAGGGGTTTCTTCCCATTTTTTAAAAATCTTTTAGTCTTTTCAAAGTAAGTTGTGATTAAGGGCACAGACTATTATATGTATTGATATTATAATGATCCTGATGATGAGGGACAGCATAGGGAAAGGGAGACACCACCTTGATAACAAGGAAGCAGGATTGCAGATGTACAAGCCATCAACAGATTAACTAACCTCCCCTAGCTGCAGGCATGCTCGAGGTAAGTCAGAACTACCCAAAATAAGTAAGTGTCACCCAAATACGCTAGTACTACTCAGCCCAAGTTGCAGGCATGGTTGCAGAAAAGACATTTCCTTATCGACTCATAACAATATGGAAATCCCATTCCCCAAGTCTATAAGGTCTAATAAAGTCTACCTTATATATTCCATTTTGTAACTTTTTAGCCCACAGGGAGAGATATTCTGCCTCTCTGTGTTCTGCTAAAAAACTTGCCACAGGCTGTCCTCAGGCGTCTCCTTAAATTCTTTCTGTACTGAATCTATGTCTCAGGACACATGGGTGTCCTATGCCCACTTGTATCACTGACAGATGGAGAAGTGGGTATAATTAAAGTGCAGTATTTTATGCTAAGAATTTAAAATGAAAAACAACCACTTGTTTATGAGAACATTGATAAACAGATGTGCTAGGCAAGCACAGATAAAAGCCATGCCAAGGCCAAGTCCAAAAATTAGCAGATGGTTTTGATAATATATCTCAGAAGCAGTAAAAATATAAGATTCAAATAAGTCAATCTGATTTGCTTTGGACCCCATGCCTGTGAGGTTTCCAAAGCGTTCTCTGCATTCAGCAGATGCTGCAAAGGATCTGCCAGGAGGAGTAGTGTTCCCCTCCCCTCCCTGGACTGATTTTCTGTTAGGAAAATTCCAGACCCTGAAAGTCATCACTCTCTCTGGCCTCCTGAACCCCAATTTACTGGTTCATAATTCCCCCTCTTACCGCCAATTTAACTGTATTCTTATGATAGTGTCATGGGAATTTCCCCTTATAAATCATATTGTAATCATACATGATTGACTTGAGTTGTAAGTGAAACCTTTCCAGGTAGGAGTTAGCATGTTGAGGTCCAAACCACAAACCTAATCACAGATTCTGCAGCTAGACTGCTAGGTTCCAACATCAGCATTGGCTCTTACTAGTTAGCAAGCCTACAAGTCACTTAACTGTGCCTCCATTTCTTCACCTGTAAAATGATAGTAATAATAGAAGCTTAACTTGTTAAGTGTGTGAGAATTAAGTGAATTGCTATGTGTAAAGTGCTTAGAACAATGTTTGGCACATAGTTAATACAGAAAGTGCTAGTTGTTTTTATTTATAGAACTGGGGTTTGATATCTTGGGTAGCTGGCTTTCTCTAACCTCCCAGACTATAAAAATATTTTCCTTTATTTTCTCCTAATACTTTTATAGTTTCATTCTGTGCATTTAGATCTTTAACTCATCCAGAATTTATTTTTTCTTGCTGAATTTATTTTGTTTAAAGTGTGAGACAGAACTATAACTTTTATCCCCAAAGGAATCGGCAGTTGTCCCGCCTCTAATGAGTGAACGTGTCATTCTTTCTGCATTGACTTGAGATGCTGCCACGTGCGTCTGTAGCTGGTTTTCTACCCTGCCTTACTGCTCTATTTAGTATTATTGCACCAATAAAATAATTTTAATAATTGTAACAAAATAAGTCATCTAATATGACAAATGCATATCTTACTCTTATTTTTTAGATTTTTTTTACCCCACATCCTGGAGTCACAAACCTGGGCCTATAGGCTTTACGTGGCCTGTACCTTAGCCATCCAAGTTACCTGAGCCGCAAGAGCACAACGGAAAGTTTCTGGGTTTATGTGAAAGTTGACTCTTGGTGCGCCCTGGTGGAGCAGTGGTTAGGTCATTTGCCTTCGAGGAGTGCAGGCCGCATACCCCTGGGTTCAAGTTCCAAGTCCTGGGGGAACATCCACTGCGAATAACTAAATAAAAATAAAATGCTTCTCCTTCCTCTCTCTTCCTGTTTGCCTGCCTACTCATCTTCATTCCTGCCTGAAACTTTCCATTTTTGTTTTTGTTTTTAAAAGCAAACTCTGGTGGAGTAGGGATGGGGCGCAGTCCACATACATCTGGAGGTCCCGGGTTTATGTTCTGGGGTCAGTGGGAACAGCCAAGATGAACAACTAAATAAAATGAATAAAAGTACTTCCTCTTCTCTCTTCTTATCTACCTCTGCTTGCCTTTATTCTTGCCTGTACTTTTCCTTTAAAAAAAAAAAAAAAAAATCATTGATGATGGCACCCTAGAATGCTCTGGTGACTGGAATTGACCATTGCAAAGTGACAGCCACCACAGATAAGAAAAGAGTCACCAAGAGGTCAATGATCAAGTCTTTTGTGAAAGTTTGTAATTATTATCAGCTCATGCCTCCAAGGTAGTCTCTGGATAGCTCCTTGGACAAAACTGTCATCAGCGAGATGTCTTCAGAGACCCTGCTCTTAAGGGCAAGTCTCTGCAAGAGGCCAAGGTCAGTTTCAAGGAGATGTATAAGACCAATAAGAATAAATGCTTTTTCCAGAGGCTTCAATTTAAGCACTGTTTCGTTTTCATCATCACAAATGAAAAAAAAAAAAAAATCCTGTTGTTATTTTCATGTGGCATTAAATTTGTAATTTGGCAAAATAACTTTATAATAACGTTTTTCCTCACAGAAGAGATGATGTAGCTCTTTCACGCCTTCTGGCTTTCTTTAATATCTTTCCGAAGTTGTCATTATATTAGTATTTTTACTACAGTAGTTTTTGGACCAGGTAGACCACTTTCTTTCCCTTCCACAAACACTTTAGACACATTAAAACTACATATTCAATTTATTATTTTTAATTCATTTTTAATTCAGTTCATTATTTCTGGCCATGATCCTTTGATAAAAGTGACCCACGAGTTTCAGAGCTTGAAAGTGGTGATAACACAGGGCTGGGGAGGTGGTAACTGGTTAAGGCCCGTGTTTGAACCTTAAAGATGATCTCAGAAATGGTCATATTGTACACATATTATTTTTCGTTGCATTCAGAAATGTAGGGGAAAGTGTTAGTTAACTTGGGAATATGGGGAAATAGGGGGAGTGTGGAAAACAGGCAGGAGAAATATGCTAGCTTCCAGAAATGTCAATCATTCACGATTCTCCCCAAGTCCAGTCAATTTTGCCCCAGAAATGACTTCCAACCTGTCCCCTCTTCACTCTGTCACTTCAGGATTCATCATCGCTCCTTGACTAGTTTATCTAAGCAGACTGACCTCACTCCCTCCATTCCCCACATTGCCCAGATTTCCTAAAGAGAAAGCTCATCATGCCATTCAGCTGCTTAAAAAACCACTTGTACTGGATCCACGTGTCTTCCACGAGAGAGCTTTAGTCTCATTTTTCACCTATCATACAAAATCCTTCATGCTCTCTTCCCATAGTCCTCGGCCTTATCTCCCCCGCCATCTAACCCCCCAAACATTCCAGAAATGAATGTGCTTTTCATTATCTCGCTTTAGAACACCCTTTCTCCACTTCTGACCGTTATTCAGAAAGATTGTCCTCAAATGTCCCCTCCTCTGCACAGCCTGCACTCCCTCCACCCCACCCCGGTCAAGCGTTGGTAGTTGCTCTGTCTTCTGAGTCATACCTCTATTCTAGCCTTTCTGAGATTATAATACCTGTTACATGTCTCCTCAATTAAACTAGGGAAGATGGAACCGTGTTAGCTCATGCCTGTGTCCCCGTCACCTAGTATAATGACTAGCACAAAATAGGCGTGGAGGGATGGAGGGATGGATGGAGGGATGGATGGGAACCGCGAGGAGTGGATGAAGGAAAGGAGCTGGTTAGCAGAAATCAGGGAAAGTCAGCCTGCGTTGATCAAAAACAGACACAAGGGGGAACTGGCAGACCACAAAACAATAAACGCGAGGCGGGCCAAAAGCAGCCTGCAAGTACTGGGGTGAGCGGCCGTACTAAAGCGAGCATCGCGCAGCTAACACCGGTCGCCCACGTGTGCATCCCTCAGCCTCCTTCCCAGACTGTACTTGAGCTCTCTCCACCATGCCCACCACCCGCGTAGCCTCCACTGCCACTGAGAAAGCAAACAAAGGGGAGGGGAACCCTGCAAGGTTCTGAATGCAGGAGGCCAATTAGAGGGCGCTACTCTCTGGAAGGCGGGCAGCTTCATTTAAGGGGGCCCAATCGGTGTCTAAGGGGTCCGGAGGGGCGGAGAGTCGGCTCCGCGCGCACCCGGGAGGGATCCCTCGGCAGGGCTGGGACTGGGGCGCGGGGGGCGGAGGCGGAGCCAATCATTGCCGGGTTTTGCGAAGAGAGGGCGGGCCGCGGCGCGGCGCGCGAGGTCTGGGCTGACGCAGCTGTCTCTGGTTCCCCAGGAACGGATGGGGGGCCCCGAGGGGAGGGGGAAGAGCCGAAAGAGCGGAAGACGCGCGTGCGCAGTGGCTCGGGGAGGAGCAGGGACCTGGCTGCGGGTTAGGAGGCTGCGAGCGAGCCGGGAACCCGGCAGGCGGCGGGCGGCGGGCGGCGGGCGCGCGCACCATGGGGGAGAAACCCGGGACCAGGTAAGGGAGGTGGGGCCACGCGGCGGGACGTGGGCGGCGGCTCCCAGCGGGTGCCGGGACTGTCTGCGGACAAGGACACCAGGAGAGAATCTGGGGGTCGGACGCCTGGTTCCCTAGGGGGCAGCCTTCGGGGCCGCACGCCTAGGTCCTCGAGGGGAATGAGGGGGAGGGGGAAATGCATGCTAGGGCCCCTGCAAAAAGCGAGTGCTGAAGGGGACAAGGAACCAGGCGTCTGGGTTCCCGCAAGGATGTGGGGGCCGTACGACTGGGCTCTCCAGTGCAGGCTGCGATGCAGGGGCGGAGGAAAGAGGAGCAGGTGGCTGGCCCAGGAGGGGTCGAGTATGGGAGGCCAGATGCCAGGAAGGGGATTCCCCCCCTCCTAGACTCATGCAGAACCGCTGGAAAGCGTCCTGTCCACTACCTCACAGGCGGTCGGGCTACCCCCACCTGTCCCAAGGGCCAGGTGGCTCCGCTTTCAAACTTCTGCCTTCCCTTGGGTTTCTAGGAGCAACAGCTTTATCTTAGGGGTGCAGAGTGCCTGGTGACCCGCCCAATTCTGGGCCTTTACCCCTCTTCCCAGGGGTGAGGGGAAGCGGTATCTATCCTGGGCACGCCATCCACTCCCCGGATGTTTTCTGTGCAATCGAGGCTCCTTCCTTCCACTGACACCCCGAGTTCTCTTTTTTGTTCTCTAGCAAAATCCACTTCCTGTTGTGACCCAGAACCCCCAGGGGAGCAATGGGTGAATGCCTGAGTCCCTGGGGAACAGGAGCAAAAGAGGAAAATATTGGCCTGTATGCCTTTAACCAGGGGGGGATCAGGAGTGAGGCCTGGTCCTGAGCTGTCACTGTTCTGCAAAACATGATACCAACCTCACGGCTCCCCACCTACAGAGTCTGAGAAGCCAGGTTTCTGAGCAAGTCTACTGTACTGGAAAGAGATGATGAGAAGGAAGGTTGATGTCCTGGATAGGGGTTAAACTCCCCAGAGTAAAGGGAAGTAGCTAACTTGAGGGAGGTCCTCCAGTTTCCGTTATGTGGTTCAGAGAGGAGGATAGATGGACCAAAGAAGACTGCTGACTTGGCACATTCCCCCCAGCCCCCGCCCCCACCTCTATCTAATGCTGGGCCACAGGAAACGGAGAGAATAGCAGGAAGTGTAAGGGGGCATCTGCTTTTGCTGTCCCCTTCACTGGGCACCTCCCTGGTTACTCATACACTCCTCTTCTTGGCCAGTTTCAATATACACTTGCTGCTTCTCCTAGCTTGGCAGGAGATTGGCTGGATTAGGATGGGATCCAAAGGGCAGGTACCCTGCAGCTACTCCAGGGCAATTACCACAAAGCGACACTCCAGTTGGCCCACTGATCGGGCTCTCATAGCCCTCTGCCAGGGCTCCTAATGGGCGGAAATCCTGGGACAAAGAAGAAAACCAGAAGCAAAGGGAGGGAGAGCTGGATGATGCCATAGCAGTCAGCTCCCACATTGAGACAGGTAGGAAGCTTAGTCCAGCTGCAGCCATATCCATGTTCACTTTTCTTTGTGGGAGGGTAATCCTGGGGGCCTCCATACCCTCAGCCTTTGGATAGGTGAACCTTCTGGGAAGAAAGTATGTAAAGTTGTTAGAGCAGAAAATAGGGTCGTAAGGTTGGAGTGGGGAGAGGCCAGTTGGCAGGATTTCAGTTTCTTCTGTCTGGGGATCCTTCCCAGGGATCACCTCAGAAGGTTGGGAGTGGATCGTAAAGTGGTACAGCCAAAGACAATCCCATGAGGGCCAAAAAACTAGGGATTGCTAGACATCCCAGCACTGGGTGGGGCCCAGGCTTCGATTGTTTCATAAGTGTGAGAGTCGCCTTCAACTGTACAAACTTGATGCTAATTACAGAGACAAGATAGTATAATCATGTACTGAGAAAGAGTGTGGACCCAAAACCAGACTGCCCCTGCTTTGTATCCGTTTCCACCACTTACACAGCGATCTTACATAAAATACTTGACCTTTCTTGTGCCTCAGTTTCCTCGCCTGTAAAATGGGGGTATTAGGAACCCCATTATGTGTTTGCTTAGAGTATTACATGAGATAACACACTTGAAACACTTGAAATAGTGCTGGGCACAGAGTTTTCACCCAATAAATGTTATCTTTGTCTTTGTTGGGTGGCTGGTCTGCTGGGGATGCCTACATGAATAAGGTCTCTGAGGCTCAAAGTCTATGTAGGCAGACAGCTAATACACAGCTAACTGCCCCCGCATGCTAACATGCTACACACAGACCATAAACAAGGTGTGATAGGAACAACCCTGAATGAGGAGTAACTGGGCACTGGCACAAGATGTTTTCTGAAGGAGGTGATATCTGAACTGGACCTTGAAAGACAAATAGGCTTTTAAGCTGCTGAGATCAGAGATAGGGACAGTTGGAGGTTAATGGAGCAGCCTTAGGTGGTACCTATGGCAGTAACCGTTTTACAGGCAAAGGCCAAAGCCGTTGCTCTTACAAGTATCCAGCTGTCTTTGGAACTGGAGGCCAGGAAGGACGGAGAGGGTTAGGTCTTACACAGACACCACTGCAACCTGCCCATTCAGGTTCCCCTGAGGGAGGTTTCTGGGAAGAACCTAGGTGATCCCTGAGGCAACCAGTGGCCATTGGTGTGGAAGGAGAGGAACAAGTGAGGGTGGACCAAGGGGGTTGCCATAGTAACCAGTTTTGAGGGGCTATCAATTGGGCCTATGAAGGACCAGTGGTTACCTTTCCTTCTGGGAAGAAGTGGGAGGGAGCAAGGAGGGGCAAAGCCTCCAGACAGGAACCCTGGGTGAGCTCTTGCATCTCGTGCTGGGGAGGGAGAAGGTCCTGGTGCTGGGTTCCATGTTGAGTCTGAGGGAGGCAGTGAATTTCCCTTTGTGTTTTGTTAGGGTCTTCAAGAAGTCAAGTCCTAACTGCAAGGTGAGTCTCCTTTGGTATTTATCCTCCTAACCCTCCCTGAGCCCTTGTAAGGCCCAGCCTGTCCTCGACAATCCCCAACCCCTAACTCCCCACTTCCTGTGACAGCTGAGAGGTGACTTCCTTCCCTCCTAAAGCCCCTTGCTGCAAAGGCTGCTCTGCCTGAGTCAGCCACAGGGCTGGGTGGGGACAGGCCTGGGTCCCTCAGCAAGACCCGAGGGAAGGGGCTCAGAAGCCCATACCTGTAGTTCTCTTAGGAGCCAGCCCAGGGTCTGTGGGGCTGGGAACAGTTAATAACCCTCAGGCCATGGCCTGTTTATCCCAGAGCCCTTCAGGGGTAAGTGTGAGGCTGCTCTCCCAAGACTGCAAGCGGCCCTCCCACCCT
Organism: Solenodon paradoxus; assembly: GCA_004363575.1. NCBI lineage: Eukaryota > Metazoa > Chordata > Mammalia > Eulipotyphla > Solenodontidae > Solenodon > Solenodon paradoxus. The sequence continues at coordinate 121,239 of RJWH01003644.1, forward strand.
AACGCCGACACCAGTCCACCTCATCTCCACCCCACACGCACACTGTGGGCAGAGGTGTGGAAATACTGCTAAAAAACCTTGGGACTGGGTAGTCTGGGAACCCCTCACCCTCCCTTTCTCACCCTACTGGGAGAAAGTCCAGAGAACTTCCTTCCTGATGCCCCAGCCCAGGAGACCAGGGCCCGGGCACCCTCTTCTCAGGGCTCTGATGCCCTGTCCCCTCCTGTCCAATCTTCCCTCTGACCCTCCACATCCTCAGCTCACCGTGTACTTGGGCAAGCGGGACTTTGTGGATCACCTGGACAAAGTGGATCCTGTAGGTGAGTGTGCCCAGAAAGTGACCTCAGTCCCCCAAGGGGGAAGAAGTTCCTGGACCCGGGAGTGCAGGAGGGACATGACAGGAACTGAGCTCGTGTGTCCCCTTCCTAGATGGCGTGGTGCTGGTGGACCCAGACTACTTGAAGGATCGCAAAGGTACTGGCCCTGGGTCGGGGGTCTGGGGGTCAGGGGAGGAGAGGTGGGGAAGTGAAGTGGCCGGCACTGAGCATTGAGAGGGGCCCCAGGAGGATGGAGGGCTGAGAGGAAGCCAGGAGCAGGAACTATGTGTTACGCTGCTGAGGAAGGAAGCGGCTGCTAGGTACTGGGGAGATTGGGGAACGGGGCTCCTGACCACCCCATCTTGCCCTCCCTTGCCAGTGTTTGTGACCCTCACCTGCGCCTTCCGCTATGGCCGTGAAGACCTGGATGTGCTGGGCTTGTCCTTCCGCAAAGACCTGTTCATCGC
>RJWH01003644.1:122122-141615 GCA_004363575.1 Solenodon paradoxus
GGATGCCCCCCACCCTCTGCAGGGCAAGGGTCTGGTACTGGGTGGGGGGGGGAGTGAGGCACCGTTATGAGCTGATCTAGAAGAAACAGTGAGGACAGACCCTATACCCACCTCCCTGCAAGCTCACCTGGCATTCAGGAAGCCCTGGCCTCTTTGCCTCCCGCCAGGCCCTATCCTTCCTTTCTCGTCCTCAGAAGTCTTCCTTGAGACTGGGAAGAAGCTTTAGGGGCTTTCTGGGGGAACTGAAGCCTCTCCCCCTTCCCTCTGCCACAGATACCCCAGAACCTGCCCTGCTCTGTCACACTGCAGCCAGGCCCAGAGGACACAGGGAAGGTATGGGAACAATGGCTCTGAGGCTTGTGGGGTCTAGCAGGAGCCTGGGGCACAACTGAGATGGGAAGAGGCGTGAGAGTTCTGTCAAGGAGGAGCCAGGATGAGACCAAGGGTCGGGAGATATCCCCCGTGGAAGTGGAATGTGTCTGGTATGGCCACTACTCCCATGTGACCCTGCCACCTGCTCTCTTGACCTGCATGTGCTGGGCCTCAGGAAGGCACAGGAGGACCCAGGCCCTCCTGCACACCTCCGACCAAGATGGGGCAAGAGCCCAAGACAAGGGCAGAGGGAAGGAAGGGAGTGGTGGCGGTGGCAGGAGCCTTGTGTAAGAGTTCTCTCCCTCCCAAGGCCTGCGGGGTCGACTTTGAGATACGAGCCTTCTGTGCCAAATCACTAGAAGAGAAAAGCCACAAAAGGTGAAGGAAGTGACCTCCTCTCTCTGGTTGGGCCATTCCCTGCCCGCTCCCAGGAGCCCAGGCCCCTATGGGAGGTGAGAGCGAGTGTTTGCGTGTCTGAGGACTGACCCTCCCGCCCCACATCCCCAACCCACAGGAACTCTGTGCGTCTGGTCATCCGAAAGGTGCAGTTCGCCCCAGAGAAACCCGGCCCCCAGCCTTCAGCTGAAACCACCCGCCACTTCCTCATGTCTGACCGGTCCCTGCACCTTGAGGCTTCCCTGGATAAGGAGGTGGGAGGCTGCTGCAGGTGCCACAGGACAGGCCAAACCCTGGGGTGGAGGGGTGGGGGGAGTCCCTAGTCAAAGGAGGCCACTGCGCTGGGGTTGGAGAGTTGGGGGTATAGCCCGAGGAAGCCAAGCCATGTCTCTGCATCAGGGGCACAGAAGTAATGGGACCAGTGAAAAGGGACTGGATTAACTTGATCACCCCTCTTCCCTCAAAAGCTATACTACCATGGGGAGCCCCTCAATGTCAATGTCCATGTTACCAACAACTCCTCCAAGACCATCAAGAAGATCAGAGTCTCTGGTAGGAGGAGGGGGTTGGAAGGGGGTCTTGCGGGAGGGAGTTGCTGCCCAGGTGGCTTCTGGTACGGTCTCAGCATGAGCACACAGCCCACGGTGGGGACCCACTGAGACTCCGAGAACCTAGGCTCTTCTAGAATGCTTTGCGAGTCAGTGTTTACTGCTCCTGGGAGGACTGCTCAGAGGGGCGGTGTTGGGGCAGGGGGGGCGGTGTCTGAGCTCTGTCAGAGCCTTTGACTCCACTGGCCCCACAGTGAGACAATATGCCGACATCTGCCTCTTCAGCACCGCCCAGTACAAGTGTCCTGTGGCTCAGCTTGAACAAGAGTGAGTATCAGAACAGCCCAGGGTCCCAGCATTAGAGCAGCACAGGCCAGTGAGAATGTGAGGTGGAGGGTGGATTCTTCCCTCTCTCCACTCATCAGAGCCTCCCTTCCACAGTCCAAAGACTCTGAACTGTTCCTCTCCTTAAGTGGGTCGAACCAAAGCCTGTTCCCTCATGACCTGTGCCCAAAGAGAGGAGCTAGTGACCAGGGAGACACTGCTTGAGGTGGCAGCTGCCCCCTTGCCTAGCCTGGCCCAGCCCAGAGTCTGGTTCTCTCGTCCCCACCCCCAGTGACCAGGTATCTCCCAGCTCCACCTTCTGTAAAGTGTACACCATAACCCCACTGCTCAGCGACAACCGGGAGAAGCGTGGCCTTGCTCTGGATGGGAAACTCAAGCATGAGGACACCAACCTGGCCTCCAGCACCATGTGAGGAGCTGAACCTGCACTTGGGGGGTGGAGTTGGGGCAGGGGCATTCTCCAACAGCCCAGAAAACAAAACGTTCGTTCAGTGCCTTGTGTATGCCCGGCACCGTCCTCGGTGCCAGGGACACGCCCATGAACAGAAGAGACCACATTCCTTCCCCTCTAGGGAAGGGAGGGCAGACAGGTCTGATCCATGGCGCCATACAGAGCAGGGTTAGTGACAAGCGTTCAAGAGGAAACAGCCAGGTAGAGAAGAGAGATGCCATATAGAGGGGCGGCGTGATGATTTTAAATAGGGTGGCTAGAGAAGGCGTGGCAGAGGTGAATTCTGAGTGAGAACCCAAAGGAAACAGGCCATGCAGATGCGAAGGAGAGCATTTCAGGCCGAGCGCAACACCGCTCCTGGGGCGGGAGCAGCCCTGGCGGCCCAGAGCTTCAGTCAGGGCTGGATCTCAGCCGCTGGGGCCTTGGTAGGGGGTACCCACTGCCCGACCACACAGCAGGCCTGGAGACCAACGAGGTGAGAAGGAGCTCTAGGAGGGGAGTAGGAGGGGAGGTCAGGGAGCTAATGGAGAGCCAGACAGCGAAGGGCTGTTAGCGTTTTCTGCGACAAGTCACAGGAGGCCTTTGAGCAGAGTACTGCTGAGTGGTGCTTCAGCAGGATAGCAGCTGTTGGAGCCCTGTGGGCAGGTTTATGGTCCTGCTCAAATTCTAGTGGGAGGCCGCAGGGAGGGCTCGGGTGCTGATCATAGCTCTGGTCCAACCGCCGCCCCCATTGCAGCGTGAAGGAGGGCGCCAGCAAGGAAGTGCTGGGGATCCTGGTGTCCTACAGGGTCAAGGTGAAGCTGGTGGTGGTTCTTGGCGGGTGAGTGTGGTGGGGCGCCGGGGTGGGGGTGCAGTGGCCTTCTCTGGCTCTGGGTTCTCCTGCCTCTTCATGATGCCTCTCCCTCCCCAGGGATCTCTCTGTGGAGCTGCCTTTTGTCCTGATGCACCCCAAGCCTCATGACCACATCACCCTTCCCAGACCCCAGTCAGGTGAGCATGCAGCCTACCATAAGCCCCCCAAAAGGAGGGTCTAAAGCAAGGCCAGTAGAGAAAAGCTGGTCCATCCAGCACCCACCCATCCGCCCCTTCTCCTCCCCTCAGCTGCTCCTGAAACAGATGCCCCTGTGGACACCAACCTCATTGAATTTGACACCAAGTAAGAAACTCACCCCCTAGCTTTCTGCCTTGGGACCTCTCAGTATTCCTGGGACATTCACCTCCTCTTCTTCCTGCTTGCGTCTCTTTTGGGAGAGGGGCGATTGAAGCATCAAGTCAAAAATGACTTCACCTTGTGAGCTGTCTGCCACTGCTCTTCCTCATTTTTCCCTTCTTGCAAATACACCCCAGTTTTATTGCTGCACTAACCCTTAGTCTCTAGGAGGGGGAGTGAGGGGGACAAGAGGGTCTGAAGCCTTGCCTCACCCCCTCCTGTCCACCACCAAGCTATGCCACAGATGACGACATCGTGTTCGAGGACTTTGCCAGACTGCGGCTGAAGGGCTTGAAGGATGAGGACTACGATGACCAGTTCTGCTAAGAAGGGGGGCTGGAAGAAGGGAGTGGATGGTGCTGGGAGAGGTAGGGGCCTGGCCAAGATCCCCACTGTCATGTGAGGGGTCCCAGCCCCTCTCCCCTTCCCCTCCATCCAGTGGTTTCCTCAACCAACCCCTCCCCTCCCTCCCTCTCTCAATCGCGCCCAGATACGCACTGGACCCATTTCTTGTTGAACGTGGGCATTAACTTTGGCTACAGCTGTGCTTCCCCAGCTCCCCAGTGGGTGGCAAGCTGTGTTCCTCACCTGAATTTTTTGGAGGGGCCACTGAAAAGAGGAGTGATAGTAGGGAAAGTGGGGAGAAAACTCCCACATTCAACCTCATACCAACCCCCCCACCTCATCACTATCTCTGCCTCCCAGTCCTTCAAGATGACACCCTTTGGGGGCAAGGCCACTTTGTTTCTGAGCATAAAGAAGAAAATAAAGCTTTTAACAGGCGTGAGAGTGTGTGTTTTCTGTGTGGAATTGAAGGCACATTTAGCGTTCTCCTTGACTCTCGGTTTGTGAGGACTCAGTCTCCTCTGTACCTGTGTGACACCTGGCCCACAGGCTGTCAGTAAATGTATACTGAATGACTCGGCTATACCGGGGGTCCAAGGTGAACATTGAACTTTGATTTCGTCAGTCCCAGCCAAGGGTACAATTTGGTAAAGCCACAAAGTAAACTTACACATTTACAGGGGAAATAACACGCTTCCCTGCAGCCTGCTTGTGGGAGGCTGGGGTGAGAGTGCAGTGGTCTTCTCTGTCTCCCAGTCGCCCTCATGGTTGTCATCTCTTCATGCCACTGGGTAGGGCAGTCTCTTCCTGTTGTGGCCAGCACAGGACCAAGGGTGACCTGTAATGACTGAGTGTGCCTGTTTCCCTCGTCCCTTCAGGTTTCTCAAGCACTCCATACCTGGGGTGTGGCAGGGCAAAGCTGTAGGCCTCACCGGAAACCAAGTGACATTTCTGTGGCCTCTGAAACTTACCTTCTAACTCGCAGACCAAGGCTTTGGGCAGTGAAGAGCGTCGTACTCTGTGGGCGGGTCTGACCTTCACCAGGGCCTCCCTGAGGCGCAGCTGAAGTCCCAGGCTGGGTTGGAGAAACAACACTCCACTGACAATTTTCACTTCTGTCACTCATTTCCACTCCTGTGGCCCAACCTTTCCTTTTCTTAGAGGACTCATTTACTTATTCCATGAACAATTTTGATTTTAAGTCCTTAGCATGTACCAGGTGTAGTATCAGTGAGCACAACAAACGTGGGATCATTCCCTAATCATTTCCTATGTCCTCTCTCCTCCAAAGGAGAAGTACAAGACCCATGACAGGGAGTTCTGGCCTAGGCTGGGGTTTAAGGAAGACTCCCTGGAGAAAGTGATCTTCGGACAGAGAACTAGAAGAGGAGGCATTGAGCCTTCCAGGAAATGTGTGCAAGTAGGAAGGAACAGCACATTTCAGGACGGAAAGAAGCCAGAGGGACTGAGGCAGAGACGGCCAGGGATGAAGTAGTTCCAGATGCGGCTTATGAGACAGATGGGGCAGCTCATGCAGGTCATTAAGTCTGTTCTGGCTCGTGACATCTAATTCAATCATTATTTCCCTACTAGCTTTAAGTGCAGCCAACATTCAATGATCTTTGTGACCTCACTCACTCGGGAGCAGCCTCCCCTGCATACCCTCGTCTTTAGCTTATGGAGGGATTGTCTGCATTGCTCTGACACCCATGAACCTGCTCCTTGACCTCTAAACTCCTGACCTCAAGCCTTTCAGGTGCATTAGAACCCTCTGGGAGACACAGTAGAGTCACAGACGCTGCCGTCTATGATTTTGCCATCTTGATTTTGAATTAGGAGATTCTTTGGGAAACATTACCTATTTGGGAAATATTGCCTATATTCTTGGAACTCTTTACATTTTAAGGTTTTTAAGAGGGTAAAACATGCATGCCGTTTAAAAATATGTAATATATATTCCATACATACATGTATGGAATATATATAAATATATATTCCATACATACATGTATGGAATATATATAAATATATATTCCATACATATATTATATATAATATATATTCCATATATATATATATAAACAGTAAAAAGAAGGCTCCCACTCCCTCCAGCCCCGTCCCTAGCCTCCCATTTCTCATTCCTGGGACAACCGCCATCACCAGCTCCTTGATTACTCTTCCAAAGACATTCTCTAGACTCAGTCAAACATGCATGAACATATTTCCCTGATTTTATTGTTGTTGAAGTAACTTTGATTTACTAAATAATGTAAGTCCATATGTGCAGGTTCACCATCTGTCAAATATATGACACGCTGCTCACCACCAAATGACCAAAAGTCCACCACTGTCCACTGGATCCTCACCACCCCTTGCTCCCACACCCGCCCTTTTCCCTGCTGGTAACCTCAGTTCTATTGTCACTATTCAAGACTGGTTTTGTTTAGTCTGTTCATTTGCTTTTTTACATTTCACATGTGAGTGAGATCATCACGTGTTGTTCTCCTTCTGATTTATTTCACTTAGCAAAACCCCCTCTATTTCCATCCATGTTGTCACAAATGTCAGGATTTCATCTTTTATAGGGCTGTGTAGTGTTCCATTGTATACATATATTACATCTTTATCCATTCATCTGATGATGGGCACTTAGGTAGTTTCTCACTCTTGGTTATTGTAAATAAGGCTGCCATAAACATCGGGGTGAGTGTACCTCTGTAAACTGGAGTAGAAAAGGGCTGGGGTAGTGGTTTGGGTTTTTCTTATTTTAAATACAGACAGTAGCATGCTATGAACATACTCAGTTTTAGTTATAGTAGGAGAATATTCCATTAATAATACATCAGAATCTACCTCATTCTTTTAAAGAACCATGTAGTTTTCCATTGCTGTCATTTATTTTGACCAGTTTCCTACTGATGGACAAGAAAGATGTCCTCTACTCTTTCCAATTCAAACTATGTTAACAATAATTAACCTTGAAAATATGTCTTTTTTGTACACATACAGTATATCTATAGGATGAATTCTTCAAAACAGAGGGTCAAAGAATTAAGGGCAAGTGTCTTTTTGATCTTGCTAACTGGGCAGGTGAAATTGGGCTAGTTTTTAAGTTGCGTTTCTTCAATTATGAGTGAAGATGAACCTGATGTGTTGGGTTGAGGCATCTGTTGTTGTTTTCCAGTCCCAGGTCTCAAACCCAGGGCTCTGCACCTTAGCCACCTGAGTTACAGTGGGGCCCAATGCTATTTTTCTTCTCGGACTCTAAAATCTTTCTAGAGAGTAGGGAAAAAAATCCCTTAGTTATATATTTTGCTGTCTTTTAAATTTGTTTCTAGTCTTTTTTTTTTTCTATTTACTGAGGTAAAACTTGTATTACATAAAAGTAACCATTTTTAAGTGAAAATTCAGTGGCATTTAATCCATTCACAGTCTTGTACAGCCATCGTTTCTCATTTCAAAGTACTTTGCTTCTAGTATTTTTAATAATCCATAAATTGCAATGTTAATATAGTTAATAATAATTGCTTTTTTATAGCTTGTTTTTTGTCACAACACTCTGGGCCCTTCTCACAATTCGACAGTCTTTTCCTTCCCAGACTAAACTTTAGGATGCCCGTATTAACCACTCTCTCAGCACCCTCAGTGTCTTCCCCTCTCACAATGCCTGCTCTCACATCCACCCGGAGTCTGTCCAGCCACCACGCCTGCCCTTCTCTACGTCAAGACTGGGCTGCTGAGCACGGACGGGTGAAAAAAATCACACACCGTATTTATTTGTTTATTCAATAAACATTGTTTCTTTAAAGGAAAGGTGCAGGCAGGAATGAAGGCCAGCAGGCAGGAGGAGAGAGAAGGAAGAAGCACTTTGTTCCCTTGGCCGTGGGTCTTGAACCAGGGACCTTGGGATGTATGTGGACTATACTTGGTGAACTAAATTGCTAGGCCACCAAGGTGCACCAACAAATATTTTTCAACACATCCTAAGTGCCAACACTGTGCTAGGTTGGGGACATAGATTTGGGGTCACTACAAACTATGATCTGTAACCACAGCTGGGCCCTAAATACTGAACAACTCTTCATCTGTCTCAAAGTTCCCAGTCACCTTGCTCTCCTGGTGGCTATCCAAAGTTTTGATTTTCCAAGCCCTCCTCACACTCGTAGCAACTTCTGTTTTACAGAGACTAGGCTATAAGGAATGAATGATTTCAATTTCCTATCTCCTATCCACATCAGTTCCCCTGTACCAAGGTTAAGATGCCTTCCCCAGTTCAAGCTAAGATCTCTCCCGTCCCACCTCTTAAATCCTTGATGCATCAAGACACCCCCTTCTCTTCAACCTCAGCCTCGCTCCACTGGGTCTTCCTCCATGGTATGTAAGCCCACCAAGGTCTCCTCTGTCAAAGGAAATGAGAGCTGAAGGGACCGCAAAAGGCATTCAAAGGAAAGACACTGCTCCTCCACTTGAGGTTTCTTACATAGTAATGCATAGGAAGCAAATCTGTAGCTCTAGTTCCTCTCATTTTTCCATTGCCCCTGTCCCCCCAACCCCAGGTCTCCAAGCAGTAACATGGGCTTGCTATGGCCTGTACCTTAGCTGCCTGAACCTCAATTTCCTTTGCTTTTTTCAGTTTTTATTTTCCAAGTTACATATGCACACAGACTCAGGAGTCAGATAGTACTACAAGGTCAAATAATAATAGGAGTCAGTAAACCCCAACTCTCTCCTAATTTCCTTCTCCTCAGAGGCAACCACTTTTGTCTCCCTTAGATGTTTCTTTTAGTATTTACTGCCATATTTCTAGACAGCATACGTATTTTGCCACTTCTTGATTTTCATTTTAAGCACTATCCACTGGCTTACCCTGCTACCTAAGGCAAAGTCTGAACTTTCTTTTATCCCCCTGCCCTTCTATGAAAGTTACCAGTCTGCCCTTTCCTCATCCCACAATCCCCTAATAATTTTATCAGTGAAGTTAGACCAATAGTCTTTATTTTAATGGTATATTATTATCATATTTAATTATTATATTATACATTATTATATTATATTTACTAGTATATTATATTATTATAGTATACTATTTAACATTATTTTATTGAGGTAAATTAATATAAACACATATGTGTAGATTCCCCGTATGTACAGTTCTCCCACTCCTCACATATACGCCAACACACCCTTTCCTCCACCAAATTACCTTGTCTATTGGGCCCCACCCCCACTTGCCCACCTACCCACCCCCACCCTGACCCCTGTCTCATTCCCTACTAGTAATCTCAGTTCTGTTGACACCTTTCAGGCTTGGTTTTGTTTAGTCTTTTCCTTTGCTATTTCTCTTCATGTTCCACCTATGAGTGAGATAATCTGGTATTTACATTTCTTCTTTTGACATATTTCACTTAGCAGAATCCCCTCTAGATCCCTTCATGATGATTCAAATGACAGGGGTCCATCTCTTCTAAGGGCTGTGTAGTATTCTGTTGTATATATGTACTACATCTTCTTTATTCATTCATCTGACATTGGGCATGTAGGTAATTTCCAGTTCTTAGCTATTGTGAATAGGGCCAAAATAAACATGGCGGTACATACCTCTCTGCAAATGAGTGTATCTTTCAGGTAAACACCCAGAAGTGGAATGACGGAATCATTGAGATTTCCATCTTCAGATTTTTGAGGAATCTCCAAACTGTTTTCCATAGGGGTTGCACCAATGTGCACTCCCACCAACTGTGTAAAATGTTCCCTTTTCTCCACATTCTGTCAACGTTTCCTGTTTCCAGACTTTTGGATAATAGCCTGTCTTTCAGGTGTAAGGTGATATCTCATTGTTGTTTTAATTTGCATTTCCCTGAGAGCCAGGGAGTAGGAACCTCTTCTCTTGTGCCTGTTGGCCATCTGTATGCCTTCTTTGGAAAAATATCTCTCCAATTCTCTGCTCATATTTTGATCGAATTGCCTTTTTTTCTGTTACTGTTTTATGAGTTTCTTGTATATTTGGATATTAAGCTAAAATATTTAGTTTTACATTATGCTTATGCAAATGTTAATCATAAATGAGTCAGGTGGGTATGATTTTCTTCCTCTGGCACAACTTTGTTTTCCCTGAATAGCTGTCATTTAAATTTGCTTATTCTCTGAACTTACCCCTGTCAGCCCTGTACTATCCTCCAAAGTCTATACATCCTCTCAATTCATTCAAAATGGATTTCATCTCTCCCATCTCCTTGAAATCTCTTCAGGAGCTTCTAATCTGCTCCATTCTGAACTGGACATTCTTCATGCTTGCTGCCCAGGTCTGCCTTCACTGTGAACACAGGATTCCTGTTTACCTCTCTTGCAAGTTGAAGGTCTTACTTCCTGATCCAGTATCTTCCTTTTCCCAGTCTAACTCTAACCACCACCTAAGAAAAGGTACTTGGAGAAAAACATGTTGTTGAGACCGTGTATATATCAAAATGTCTTTATTCTGCCTTCATTATTGACAGCTGGACTGTTGTACGTGTCTAGCTGTACCCTGAAATCTATTTTCCCAGAGTGCTGGAGCAACAGCTGGCCATCTAGGTAAGGACTGTATTTCCCAGAACTACTGAGTTAGATGAGATCATATGACTGAGTTTACTTCCAGGGAATGTGAGTAGGACTCATGTGGGCCACTTCCTAGCCAGATCTCTGAGACAGGTATGCCTTCTCATTTTCTTCTTCGTGCCAGCTGCACCCCAGGGATGGCAGCAACCCAGTGTTGACACACTAGACATCAGTGCCCTAGAGCAGCAGTATTTCTCAAATTGTGCTGTGCATGCAGATCACCTAGAGATTTTCAAACACAGATACTGATTCAGTGGGTCTGGGATTGGGGAATTTCTAGGTAATTCCAGGGCTGGTGGTCTACAGAACACACTTCAGTATAAGACCCTAAAAGACAGCAGAGCTGCACGGCTAGCCTTGTTCCCTGTGACTTGTGAAGTACATTGAATAACCCACATGGAACTGCCTTATGGGAAAAATATGGAGATCTACTTTGTTGAATAATTACATTTTTAACTAGCAAACTGTACTGTAGAATTCTAGATTAGAAATCAATTTCAAAAAAAAAAAAAAAAACGCATTGACAGCACTGTTCCATTAGTGCCTTCTAGTTCCTCTACTGTGGACTGTTGTCATTTTAAGAGGCCCAGGCCATGCTGATTGCTGATCCTTAGCAAGTGGTCATCTGTTTTCTCTCTGGCAGCTTTTGCAAGACCTTTTTCTTTGAGCCCAGTGTTCTGATCATTCATGATATGCCTGGATGCTGGGCATTAGGTAGGTCCTTTTCCTTTGGAAGAGTAAGTCATCTCTTCATTTTCTCTGTTTTGTTCTGGTAGAATTTATTCTTTCTGGATTGATTCTCTAATTTTCCCATCTTTTTTATTTCCCCTATATGCCATCTCTTCTTATGACTTCTCTCAATTTTTTGGTAGATTTTTCATTCCTTCCCTCATAGTTTTATATTTTCAAGAGTGACTTACAATTTTTTTTCTTAAGGAAAGATGCAGGCAGGATGAAGGCAAGCAGACAGACAGGAAGAGAGGTGAAAGAAGCACTTAATTTTTTATTTAGTTGTTCACATTGGTTGTTCCCCCTGGCCCTGGGTCTGGAACCAGGGACCTTGGGATGTATACGACTGCTCTCAGGGTGTACTAGACCTATAGGCCACCAGGGCGCATCCAAGAGTGCTTTTCTCGGTTTCATTTTTTTATTGCAAAATCTCTCGAGTATCAGTAGCTGGGTTCTTCCCCCTTAAGTTTTACCTATACTGTCTACAGGATTATTGTTTTCCTGTTTATTTTGGCCTCTTTATTTTAGAAAGTTTCCTCATATATCTAAAGATCCTTTGTCTGTGTCTGTTCATACTTAAAGTGAGGTGCTAAGAAGTTGACTAGATGTATGGACACAGTTGGGATTCACAGTGAAGAGATCTGACCAACTGTTTGTTGGCCAATGCCTGGTGTGAATGCCCTGAGGCCTTTTATCTGACTAATCTAATGCTCCCAGGTAAGAGTCTTTGTCCCTGAACTGAGACTGGTTGCTAGTTCTAGAAACTACTACTCAGCAAATAAGCTTTCTCTTAATCCCTGTTTTCAATACAACTGTGCGCACATGCCCTCTATGCCAAAGCTTCTGTTTTCCATCACCAGCAAGAAACCTCCAATAATCTGATGGGTCAGGGAAGAGTATGTGGAGATAAACAGACTAAGGAGGCAATCTGGCGGGACTACTTCACATAACCTTCCTAATTTTAATTACCACCTACACCCCATTTGTACCTTATGTCCTAATTTAAGGGTAAGGGAATTACTTGTAAGTTTTCTTCGTACTGGCTTATTTATTACTTATTCTTCTATTTTCCATTCCTATATAAAGTTTTATTATTAATTCCTCTCTCCTTCTCTTTGACCCCTTTACTATTTTATTAGGATTTAGGAAAGGAATTAATTAAATGCTAGATCCCTCTGCAGAGAAAAGGGAACTCTTTTATACTTTTGGTAAGAGTGTAAGTTGGAGCAACCTTTATGGAAAGCAGTATGAAGTCTCAAAAAATTGAGAATGGAAATCCCATATGATCCAGGCATCCCACTTCTGGGCATTTACCGAAAAAGAAAGAAAAAAAGAAACAAACAAACCACACAAACCCAGAAAATACTAGTTCGCATGTGTATATATACACCCCCATGTTTACTGCAGCGTTATTTACAGTAGCTAAAAACTGGAAAATACCTAAGTGCCCTTCAATAGATAAAGTGACAAAGAAGATGTGATATATATATATATATATATATATATATATATAAATACAGACACACACAATGGAATACTACATAGCTCTAAAAAAGATGAAATCCTGACATCTGTGACAACATGAATGGAACTAGAGATTACACTAAGTGTAATTAGTTAGAAGGAGAAAGACAAATGCTGGTTGATCTCACTTATATGGGGACTATAAAGAAACAAAGCAATCGAACAACCAAAACAAAAGCAAACCCATGGATACTGCAACAGAACTGAGGTTACCAGTGGGGAAGGGGGTGGGGGCAGGAGCAAGTGGTGGTGAGTTCCAGTGGATAGTGGTGAAGGACTTTTGGTAATCTGGTGGTGAGTGGCGTGTTTAATCTATGTGACAAATGGTGAACCTACACATATGGGGTTGTATTATTTTTGTAAATCAAAGTTACAACTCTCTCTCTCTCTCTCTCTCACACACACACACACACACACACACACACACACACACACAAAATAGGCAGGCAGGAAAAGAGAGGAGGACAAAGCATTTATTTATTTTATTTTATTTAGTTGTCCATCTTGGTTGTTCCCCCCAGCCCCAGGTCACCAACCGGGTCCTGAATTCTTAGAATGTATGTGGACTATGCCAGTTGGAGGCTAGAGACTTAACTGCTAAGTCACCAGGACACAACAACCTCAATAAATATATATATATATTTAAAGGCTAGATTATCTCAGTTTAATTTAAAGTCTCCATTTATTCGTTAACCATGTGCACACGGGCTTCATTCTCAATCTTCCATAAATTATCAAGATTGATCTTTCCTAAAAGGTAAATCTGGTCATAACACACTTTTTGAAATTTTTCCAAAACCTCCAAAATGTCTTCAGAATCAAGTCTAAATTACGTAGTTTGCAAGCCTTTTCCTGATGTGACTCTCCATGCCAGTTTCGCGACTGTGAGACCTAACACCTGCACACTCCATTCACTTGACTCAAATGGAGTGTCCTGCTGTATTTCAAGTGCGCTGGGCTCCTTCACAGTACCACCCTTGTGCCTATGCAGCATGCCCTCCCCCTCCAACCTCCTCTCACCCACCTGGTGATCGCTAACAAAACTTCTATCAGGGGACGTGAGGGGCCATCCCATTGAAGTGCTAGAGCGAATAATGTAAAACTCACCAAGTTTAGTTTTTTCCAGGGCCCTCACGGAGGGTAGAGCGGGGTGGCCCTAGGGGGTCCAGAGCTGTCCAGTATGGAGAATACACCAGATCACCTACCATCATCACCTAGGACCCAGACTATGCTCAATTAATTATTGTGCAAGAAATTAAAATTTGTGTCACGAGGCGTACAGGTCTGAATGGCCTCAGGCTAGGGAATATTTCGACACTGCCTCTTACACAGGTGGTCCCAAGGTGGTAGTGGACCAGACCTGGGCTGGCGCAAGATACCGTGGGAGATGTGATTCATTCGGTGGATCGGGCGGACTAGCTGCGCTGAGCATCTTGGGAATTGTAGTGCCCGCTAGAGCCCCCTGCGCAGGCGCAAGCCGACAGCCACTTCCGGGCCGAAGCCTTGCAGCTGGCAAACCAAGAAGACCCGGTGGCGGAGTCCCAGAGTGACTATGGCTACGTACAGCCTGGCGAACGAGAGACTACGAGCCCTGGAAGACATCGAACGGGAAATCGGCGCCATCCTTCAGAATGCAGGTTCGGGAGACGACAACCAGAGGGCAGGGAGCGAGAGCAAACGGGAGACTGGGCTGGACTGGGAGGGCTTCTAAGTACGCGGACGGCGCCTGCGTGTGGCGCGGGTCGAGTGGGCGTGCCTGGCCGGTGGGCCCTGCAGGCCGTCTCTGGGTAGCCCTGCCCTCTTTCCGCCCCAGGTACAGTGATCCTGGAACTGTCCAAAGAAAAAACCAATGAGAGACTCCTGGACCGGCAGGCGGCGGCCTTCACCGCTTCGGTGCAACACGTGGAGGCGGAGCTGTCGGCTCAGATCCGCTACCTAACCCAGGTGAGTGTGTAGTGGGAGGTGCTACGCCTCCAACCTGGCTTTATGCCTTGGCCTTAGGGTGCGGAGTGAAGCAATGTTCTCAAGAGCCAGGCAGGACCAAGCCTCCCAAACCCGCACCAGACCTAGCCGTCGAATGAATGTCCCTAGCCGGACCCTTGCTTCCAGGGCATTTCTTCCTGTGACACTGGGTAGCATCACCTGAGTCACTGGATGGGGAAGTTCACGGACAGGATATATATACACAATGCCAGAGTCACAGGACTTTGTCCTTAGAGACTTGGCCTGACCTCAGAGGACGAAGCCTTAGATGCCTACATCCTGAGGAGACAGGACTGAGAAAGTTCTGAAGTTATTACAGCAGCAACCAGCATTTACTAAATCTTTACTTCCAATAAGTCTAGACACTGGACTTAAAGTTACAACTGTTCTGGGAAGTTATTGTCCCCCCCACTTTACAGATGAGGTTAACAGAAGTTAAGTGATTTGCCCCAGGTCATTCAGGTACCTTGTCACAAAACTGATTCAAACTCAGGGAAGAAATTAAACAGGACATCGGTTGCCTGGCTGGGGATATGAGTAAGGGAAGGGGTGCTTCGTTAATCAGTCTGACTGTCCTTAGGTGGCTACAGGGCAACCTCATGAAGGCTCCAGCTACTCTTCAAGGAAGGACTGTCAGATGGCCCTGAAGCGAGTGGACTATGCTCGCCTCAAGCTCAGTGATGTGGTCCGAACCTGTGAGCAGATGCTGGAAAACTAGGCCAAGGAGGTGGAGCAAGTGCTTGGAAGGAGATTACCACCTACACTCCAGGACAGAACCTAGAGACCTGTAGGAAGGGTAACATGCGCTGCCACATGCGTGCCTTGCTGCTCAGAGTACCTGAAGATACGAAGGTTGAAGGTGGGAACAGAGAAACCGAGACTAAGCCTGCCCACAGTTAATGATTCGGTCTTCCAGCAGGGTGCTTCTGCTCTGCATTTCGCCAAAGCACTGACAAGCACAGACAGGAGATGGAGATTCAGACAGCCCATCCACTTCCTCATATGTTTCACGTCCCTGCTCCAGACTTCCTGCAGACTTGACCCAAAGAAAACGTATTCTTCCTCATTAGAAGAGACAAAAAAACAGATCTAAGTTTTAATAATAAAAACAATAACAAAAACAAGAAGCTTAAACTCTCACTGGGGCATATATAGGTGATTCCAGGGATCAAGAAAGTAAAATCAGCCTGTATGGCAGCTGCTGAGGAGCAAGGGTGGGACAACCCAGGCCTTCACTGCAGGGTACTTGGAGGAAGCAAAGAGGCTTGATGTAAGGTAGGACCAGCTGGTGTAATGTGAAAAGAGACTTGGAACAAGGAGGAACCAACAACAGAGAAACAAATGTCAGGAATCCTGGTAAGGAGGCAAGAGCATGAGGCCAATATCTACAGAAAGAGTCCATAAATTTTTTTTTTTAATTTCTTTTAATTTTTTTTTTTTTTTTTTTAAGAAAAGGTACAGGCAGGAATGAAGGTGAGTAGACAGGTGGGAAGAGAATGAGGAAGAAACATTTATTTTATTTAGTTGTTCATCTTGGTTGTTTCCTCCGGACCCAGATCTTCAACCAGGGACCCTCAGATGTGTGTGAACTACACCCAGTGAACTAAACAGGCCATCAGAGTGTGGCAAAAATATTTATTTACTTTAAGGAAAGATTTAGGCAGGCAGGAAGATAAAGAAGGAAGAAGCATTTTATGTATTTATTTAGTTGTTCATTCTGGTTATTGCTCCCAAACCTGGATCTTTAGGATGTTTGTAGACTACTTCCAGTGGATTTATCTGCTAAGCCACCAGGGTGTGCAGTATCTTTTTTTTTTTTTTTTTTTTTAAAGAAAAGGTACAGGCAATACTGAGGTGAGCAGGCAGGCAGGGGGGAAGGGAGAGGAGGAAGAGGCACTTTATTTAGTTGTTCAACCTGGTTCCCCTAGTCCGGGGTCTTGAACAGAATACCTCGGGATGAATGTGAACTGCACCACAGTGGATTAAGCTACTAGGCTACCAGGGCAAATAATTTTAGTATTAAATATCACTCGTAGCATTTGTCCAAGATAGCATGACTCAATGTAAAAAGCAGAAATTACATTATAACATAGGAAAATAATTTAAACAAAGCAGAGGGGCGGTCTAACAAAGGGCAGTTGCTCATTATTCAGTAACAGATATGTACAGAGCACCTGTCATGCCAGAGATTGTTCTTGGTTATTCAGTGTATACAGTATTAAGTTACGATCTACCCTCACAAGCTTCCGTTCTTAGCTCATGCATTGGAGTCTGGTGTCATGGAGTACTGAAGCTGCAAGTCTGGAAAAGAAAGAAAGAAAGTAAGTTCTGAAATTAAGGGAAATATGAAGGATGGTGACAGCTTGAACTAGGGATTCAGACTCTGTAACTTTAAGCAAAAGGCTTGCTAAGCAGCAGCAGTAGGACTCAATAAAGATTTGTGGATAGAATGAATGAATTCTACCTTCCTCCACAATTTCATTTCCCAGTAGCCTGTGGTGGCTCCTATATGTTTCAAGAACTGCCAAGCATTTTTTTTAAAAGGACAGGTGCAGGCAGGAATGAAGGTGAGTAGGCAGACAGGAAGAGAGAGAAGGAGGAAGCACTTTATTTATATTTAATTGTTCACACTAGTTGCTTTCCCCCCCAGACCTGGGACTTGAGCCCAGAGGTATGTGCCCTTTGGAGGAGATTGATGTAACTGATAATCCACCAGGACACCGCTACCCCCTCTTTAAAAAAAAAAGAAACAGGCAGGAATGAGGCAAATAAGCAGGAAGAGAGGAGGAAGAAACATTTTATTTAGCTGTTCATCTTGGTTGTTTCCCCAGGATATGGCCTGCACCTTAGCCTTGAAGTTGCCCCAGACCTCTCAAGAGGCATGGAGCACCACTGCCGAGCTTTGAAAGCCAAGCATGGGGCCCATGGTGGCTGTTACCTCCCCATTCCATGGTCTCTAACTAACTCTTTCATTGTGATCTGTGGCCTTGGTACAGTCTTCATAATTGTCCACCTGAGGCAGTTCTCCAAACACCTGGGAACTACCAGGGCATAGGATTCCTACCAGGGAGGCTCTGTTCCAAGGAGGAAGGACTAAGAGACTCGGTTTACCTGAAGAGTACTGCAGTAACTGCTGTCTCCTCTTCTTGCACAGCACATAAACGAGGACCGAGGTAAGGAAGAAAATGATCCCTAAGAGGGACAGCACTGGCACCAAGGCTGAAGTCCCAGCTACAGGACCCACATTTTCTTCCATCTGCTTTTGGTTTTTCCCAGTCTCAGACCTAGTCTCCAGACTATGATCCATAGAGGAAGTGGTGTTGTCATTGGTCTGGGTCACCATTTTGCCCAAGGACAGTGTTCCTGATGGAATGGTGGGCCGCTGGTTCATCTGGGCAGTGGTACTCATGTCCAAAAGTGCCCTTTTTGTGGGTTCAGGAACAAGAGTGCTGGATGGAGGTAAATGCTTCTGGTGGCCCATGCTCCCAGAATGAGACCTTCCACATTCTAGAGAGGAAAGAAGTGAGGAATCAGGGCTACGAGGGGACAAGGGTAGTGGGTTAAGGAGAACATCAAGGGAATAGCTGAAGGCCAGGAGAGAAAAGACATGGGGTGAGGAGGGGAGAAGAAGGGAGGAAATCACAACATAGAGCCATTGGCATAGGCTTTCTTTCTGAACTGGGGAGTCAAGAGACCTAGGTGGGAACCCTGGTTCTGCCAGCAAGTAACCATGTGACCTTGCCCCTTGTCTCTTAACCTCTCTGAGACTCATTTCTTTCAGCAGTAAAGTGGGCATCATTTTAGTATCAAAGGCCAGGGTAGTTGGAAGGATTAAATGACATTACATGAATCTATGTAATTCAAAGGGCAAAATGCAGGACATGTACCATCTGATGGTACAGGAGACAACTAGGGGTGAGGCATGGAAACGATTTTGTATTTTAATGGTTGAGTACTTTAGAAAAATATAATCAACACATCAAATTTGTGACTTTACAGATATTGCTTAGGACAAGTTGCTATTTTAACTTTTATAAAAGTGGCTTAGGTACACTTAAGATTTATTCATTTCATTGTATATAAATTTTACCTCAAAAGAAAAAAAGGAACAATAAAATATGAACTCTTAAATTACAGTAAGTAGTAAATAAGCCATATAGATCTAATGCATAATATAACACAGTTAACAGTAGCCCATGATTATGTAATGTGATAAATATTACTACAACAGCAGTTATGTTACAATATATAAATGTGCCAAGGTAACACTACATCTTAAATTTACATGTAAATAAATTTACATGTCAAACTTATTCAATTAAAATAAAATATTGAAGTCTGATATACATGCTGAAATATCTGGAATGCAGTACAGTCATGTCTACAACCTTCTTGGAAATGCATCAATTAAGTAGATTAATGATAGGATGGAGAAAAATGTGCAATAAAGCAAAAGTAGTTCAATTCCGTTGAATGCAATATTGTATAATACACAATATGTTTGTTTTATTATGTGCATACTATGTAAAATATAAAAAACACTTATTGTAGACTCTAAGTAATATGTTGATGTTCACTGTACAATTCTTTCAACTTTTGCACTATGTCTTTAAATTTCCATAACAAAATGTCAGAAAACAAAACTAGTGCCTATTAAATAATAATGCACATGATAGGATGAACTGGGAAAAATCATAAAAATGATGATGAACATGTGTGATAAGCAAGGACTTAAGTCAAAGTCCTTTGGCCGCTATGGGAAAGTTGGAGGACTGTGAAGTGCCAGAGAAAAGGACCCAAGCAAATAAAAGTGAAGACGGACCCTGGGGAGAAGACAAACACTCACCTCTTTTATCAAGACAGCTCATCAATTCACGAACCCAGTTGTCTCTGCTGCCCCCACATACACTCCGGGATCCAGAAGGAGACTGTATCTGAAACCTGTGGAGGAAGGATGGGATCTTAGCTGCATCTTTTTTTTTTTTCTCTCTCTCTA
>RJWH01003645.1:0-10055 GCA_004363575.1 Solenodon paradoxus
TCATCTGCTGAACCAAAAACTTCTGCAGGAGGAACAGCAAAGGGGACAGGCCCCCCGTGAGCAGAGACACTGTCGGGTTCCTCCACAGCTCTGGGCGGCACGCACGACCGTGGAGGCTGAAGGAATCTGGGCTGCGGGGGGGCTCCCCGCCCCTCCCCATCAGCAGCACGTGGTCCATCTTCACACACGCGGGGTTCCAATAGGCTCTGAAGGGAATTCTGGTATGTGCGATAGCACACGCGAGTCTGAGGACTTTCTGCTCACTGAAATACAAGCCAGTCACAAAGGCCACGTCCTGTGTGATTCCACTTATGCCAGGTACTAGAGTCACCAAGTCTGAGACAAAAAGGAGATGGCTGGGGCCAGGAGGCATGGAAAGCTAGTGTTCAGTGAGGCAGGCTCAGAGTGCCAGTCTGGGACGATGAGGGCATTCTGGAGGTGGTGGGGGTGCTGCCTGCACCAGTGTGAATGAACGTACTGTCGCTGAACTGAACACTCAAAAGTGGTCACGACAGTCATTTCATCTCACACACATATTACCTCAAAAAAATTACCGTGACCAGTATGTACTGGTGGAGTAGAGATCAGGTCAGCTGCCTCAAAGGAGTGCAGTCCATGTACATGCCAAGGGCTCGGGCTCATGCCCCAGGTGGCGGGGCACAAGCAACGTGAACAACTTAATCCCTGCCTGCTACTTGGTTAAAAAGCAAACCACCATGACGAAAGTTTCCTTCCAAGAAAACAGTCTGACATTCCTGCCACTAGTCTGACGGGAGTGACAAACAGGAGCTGCCATACGCATCTGTGCCGCACGAACGACAAGTGTGCTGGACAAACGAGGGAAGTGGGCAGCGACAGCCTGTCACAGAAGAGCCACCGGAGGCAGGCAGAGACGAGGTGCTGACGAACGGGCACGGGGTGGGGCCTGCCGGAGTGCTTCCTGGCGAGAGATGCCCTCCAGCGCTGGGAGGCTGCGTGCTGGAGACAATCTGGTGTGAGCGCAAGAATGCAGGCCCAGCGTCTCCACTCTAAAGACGCCACGGAAGCGTTCACTTAAACGTGCAGACAGGTGCGCTCGAGGCTCAGGCGCGGAGACGGCTGCAAGTGGACCGCGAACGATGGAAGCTCCCGTCCCAGCTGAGACCCAGGGCTGAGTGGGGGGAACCAACATAAATAAATAGAAGCGTTTCTTCCTCCTCCTAGCTCCCTTTCGGAAAAACAAAACGAAACATGCAAAGACAGAAGCATGAGGAATTCATCAAAGCGAGTCTGAAATAGGATGAGAAGAGAAGCCGAGAGCCATGATCAAAGGCTGAAGCGTGATGCTGTGACCCAAACTACCGTCCACTTTACAGAGACGTGAGTGACCAGAAACGCACATTTTTAAAGATCTGTAAGCTGTTGCTTTTCTCTGTAAAAGATTTGTTCACCATAAAAATTCACAATTATAGCAAAACATAAGCTAAACGTAAGTCACTGCTGCATCTAACAGTGTGGTTGAATAACTGTCTATTTCCTCTGAATGCATGAGGAATTTCTCCTGAAGAGTTTTAAGAAGTCCCCACTCACGTCCTCTTACCTGGCAGTGCGGGGTGCAAACACACCTGTGTGTGGGTGTGGACACATTTCCTCCCCACAGATGGAAAATTCTGAGTGTTACTCTGCCACTGGTTTTCCGGAGCATGGCGCTTTTCCCTAATCTGTTGGTTCTTTTGACTGTATATTGCTTTCTATTGTGCGGTAGTTTTACCTTGTGGGTAATCAAATTTGAAAGTGTTTTCCTGGATGGTTTCTGATGTGCAAGGCACGACAAGAAAGGCTCCCCCACCTGGGCACGGCCCCAGGACTGTTAACAGCTGACTAGGTGCAGAGAGAAGCCACGCATGGAGTTTTCCCATAAAGAGGAAGAGCTGCTCGGGAGGCACAAGGCACATCTGGAAGCACAGGGCAGGACCTATGCTGGGCCTGGGTGCAAATGCCCACACTATGCGCGGCAGGTAGCCACACGGACAAATCCGAAGGCAGAGTCCTGCCACTGTCCAGCAGCTGACCATCCTGAGGACTGCTTACCCTGTGGCAGGTAGTTCAAAAGATGTACTTTTCATAAACACATGCTAGCTTTATAATCAGGAAAAAGAAAACCTACTGTTAAGTCTCACTGTAGTAAAATGCTGCCTGACACGCACTCACCTGGCTCAGCCTCATGTCCATCAAGGTGTTCCTTGCTTGGCCAATCTTCCTCATGTCCAACTCACCTGTGCCAGGTGTCATTAACCCAGGCGTCATTCCACCCGGGTAGGGGGTATTTAGTCCACCTGGATAGGGTGTGTTCAGACCTCCATATTGCTGGGGAGAAAGGACAAAATGCTGACTGACATTTTCCTGAAAAAGAATTTTACCTCCTGAAACCTGCACTCTGACCAAATGTAGGCACAGCTACACAGACTGACCACAGTCCAGCTTGTCAGCTACAGACGTACCCCGCAACCATCAATCTGACCAGCCACAGGGGCCCCATTCCCCCTCTTTGTCAGCGGCTCACAGTCTGTCGGGGATCCACAGAAGTATGGTTCTCTCCAGTCTGCAAATGTTTGGCAAAGAAGCTGTCTGGAACAGGTGTCAACTTCTCATAGCGCGGGCTCCGCTGGCGCTTGTTTCTGGCGTCCCCGACCTCAGGAATGCTCAGCCACTCCTCCTCTGTGACTTCTGCCAGCTTCCGCTGAAATCATCCCACCTCGAGCATTAAAGCTCCCCAGAATTTCAGGAGCACAAAGTTATGCTCTCCCTAGTCCCAACCCCCCATCATCAGACTGTAGAAAGGATTTTGATGCAGATATAGCTATAGACTTTGCTCAAAGCCCCCGGAACAATAACTAAGAAGTCTCATGCATAAAAAGGTAGTTAAAATAACAGAAAATAAGCTCATTTGTCCCACCTTTTGTGAGAAAAGAAACAGACAACTAACATGATAGAAGAGTGAGCTTTCAAAATCATTTGTTTTAACTAAAAGCCCTAAGTCTCAGCAATCCTCCTTAGGGCAGACAGACTCCCGAGGTCAGACCAGTGACTGGTGAGTGTGCCCGCCATCTTACTTTGAGGTCTGAGAACTGCTGCTGAATTTTGGGGCGTTCCATACGGTATTTCTCAATTTCTTCTTTCTCCCTTTGTTCCCTAGAAAGTAAAAACGTGTGCAAGCATTAGAAATACTCAATGTCCATCCCGAAGCAAAGTCATCGTATTACAACCTTAAAAAGACAATCCCACACAACCAGCATCTGAATCAAATACATTTTAAGTAACAATGAATACATTCACAAATAAAAAATTAAATTACCTGCCAAACGAAACTACAGAATATCACTGTATAAGAAATCATTTTACTCTAATGAACCTGCAGTTGAGCCCAAGAGTCTTTACTGCTTTTAAATCCTACAAAGTTCCTAAGGTAGGGACATCCTATCAAACTCAGGGCAAAACAAAGCTGAAGCACTTTCTGACTGGCCTCCGGCTCTGTACATGCCGTGGCCTGTCACTGGTCTACCCGGCAAACAGCTCCTCCCCCATGAGGGCACGCCGCCTCACCACTGCTCCTGCGCGGATCACTGGTCTGCATTATCATCCAAGCAGCTGATTTTCAGGGACAGTTACTGGTTACTAAAGATTCAGGACTGATTCTAAGCACTGGGAAGAAAACTGCAGGGTACACTGAACAAAAGGGTGACAGTATCAAGACAGGCATACAAGTTTGAATCAAGTAGCCGACGCACACTAACACTGACCACATTTTCCTCCAGAGAGGAAGATCCCTCAGACAGGAAACTTCAAGTGTTATCTCGAACACCATGTTTGGAAAGAAAAACACTTCTCCTCCCACTGGACCGGCACCATTCAGATTTTCTGGCCAAAGACATTTCGCCTCATTTGAACCAAGGCTCGTGTCCCAATCCACAGGGTTTACTAAGAGCAGAACAAGTCAAAAGACACCCTGAGGAAACAGGCAGTTAGTTGTTCCATTCATTCAGTCTCTTCCACAAATGGATTAAAGTCCTCATGAAGAGGTGGGGCAGGAGGGTGGGAACTCGGGAGACACACATGAAGGGTGATTCTGACTGCATCCCGGTTTGGAAAAAAGCAGCTCTGTGTTCTGGGTGCAAGGATGGAGACAGGGACGAGGAGTTCGACCAGGCAACAGAGAATCAAGATTCACGCTGCCAGGTGTGATAAAGGTGCTGGGTCCACATGGGAAGCACTGCTCAGCACTGCAAGTGGACTAACCCTGTCAGGCCCAGTAAAGACCACCTAAGAGGAGGAAGAAGCAAATGTGCAAACCATGAACAAGAGCTGAGACTAGAAGACATGTGTTTCTTTTAGCATCCTTTCTACTTATTTGTACAGTAATTTTTTTTTTTTAATTTTCAAAGGCTGTAATCAAATCTTTAATGTGCAAAACCATGCATAATCACAACATACATTAACTTATACACATAGGTTCACTAGCAAACTTTAAAAGTTCCCTTTAGAAAACTGTATTTCACACTTCTAAAATGACTCTGACAAAATGAAAAAAATCCTACATATATATGGGAAGTTAAAAAATTATATGTATAAAGGCATGCCTGGTGTAGTAATGGTTAGGTCTACTGT
The DNA here is from genome assembly GCA_004363575.1 of Solenodon paradoxus. Taxonomy (NCBI): domain Eukaryota; kingdom Metazoa; phylum Chordata; class Mammalia; order Eulipotyphla; family Solenodontidae; genus Solenodon; species Solenodon paradoxus. The sequence continues at coordinate 4,645 of RJWH01003645.1, forward strand.
CTCTGAAGGAGCACAGTCCACTTACATTCCAAGGACTGGGGTTCACATCCCAGGACCAAGAGGACTAACCAATGTGAACAACTGAAATAAAATAAATTGCTTTGTCCTCCTCTCTCTTCCAGCCTGCCTGCAACTTTTCTTTAAAAAATAAAAATAAAAAAGGCAATTAAAAAAGAAAAACAAAGCAAATGTTAACTGTCACTTTCTCAGTTTATATACTATATAATGCTACCCCTTACCTACGCTTCATCTCATTTTCCTAACATTCTATAACGAGAGTGCATTCTTTTCATGGTTAAGAAGCCATAACAAATTTAAAAAGGAACCGCTGCTGATGGAGCAGCGGTTGCGTCAACCCCTCCTCCGGAATATAGGCCACACACCCCGGGGTCCAGTCCCAGGTCCAGGGTAAACAACCAATGTGACCAATTAAATGAAAATAAAATTTTAAAAATGCTTCCTCCTTCTCTCTTCTTGCCTCCTCGCCTTCATTCCTGCCGCACCTTCCTTTCAGGTAAAGCATATAACGAATTACGCTCTGCAGCAACAGGGTTCACCCTGCTCAAGCTTCCCCAGAACAAGGGCAGGAGAGCAGAAAGCTGCCAACCACCTGAGAGCCCAAGAAACACCCGCAAGTTTGGAAAGATAAGTCCTCTCCTGGACAAACACCGCCACTGTGGTCCCTGGTCGAAGATTCTCCATTCATTCTGAGCAAGGCTCTAAGCCACAGTTACCTGCCCACAAGATTTCAGGTAGGTGTTTGTCATCCTCAGTTAGCTCTCAAATCCCTTAGTGTAGTCAGCACAACTGCATTCATTTCAAAGATGGCAACCCTGACATGTCCTTAAAATAATCCCCCAAATTCTACTGACTTCTGTAAAAGCAGAGTGTGTAAGCCTCTCCAAACCAGTCTCCAGGCCTACTTGGCAACGGTCTAGCACTGACCAACGTGTAGCTGCCAGGCTTCAAGCCCAGGGACTTCAGAGTGAAGCAAATACACATACTATTCTTTCCACTTTTCTTCAAGTCTGACACAAACTATAACAAAATTTCTAAAAGTTGGATAAACACAGCATGAAGGATAGTAAATTGTCTTACCTCCTTTCTTTTCTTCTTTCGTCCATCCTTTTATCCAGAGCTGCATAAATAGCATCTGCTTCCTCATCATCTTTCTCATAGGGCCCACTGGAGAAGAGGCTCCCAGCATAGCCGTTAAACTGAGGACCAAACAACATGCGCAGGGGGTCAGCTTTCCCCTTGACACGACCCCCAGAAACACAGGACACCTCTAACTGTGAATTACGAAAGAGTTTTTTTAATCAGATACACCCACGTTGAGAATAACAAAATAATTAATCAGTACTCTGTTCCGGTGTCAGCGTTTGAGACAAAGGGGTTATCCCAATTGGAGGCTATGGGGACAGAAAATGTTACCTGTGTTCTGACCAGAAACAGGACAGAGGTGGAAAACGAGGGAATCTTAGAATATCGACAGACTAGCAAACAGTGCTGTGTTAACGTTTATTTTCTGACTTTAGTAACTGAGGTCAAGTAAGATGGAAAAAGCTGATGAAAGGTAAGTGAGAACAATCCACATTACGGTTACAAGTTCCCTGTATATGTAAAATTACTTGAGAATAAATATTTTTAATTTTTCTTCTGAGGAAAACACTGCTAGCATATATCTGAGAAAAGCGGGTGTGCCCTAGCAAATAAGGCCACCATGGCAAAGTCACATACATCCTAAGGTACCCGGTTTGAGACCTGGAGCGAACCACCAAATGAACGATTAAGTAAAATAAAATGCTTCTTCCTTCTCTGCCTGCCTACCTGCCTCTACTCACCTTGATTCCTGTTGCACCTTTCCTAAAAGAGTCAGTTGATCGAGTACCAGTTACCTAAGGGGTGCACATCTCTTTACACCGTTCCTGGTCCCCGCTCACATTTTGCTAAAGTGAACCAGTGAACAGCTGAAATACTAAACGCACAGGCCGCTCCTCAGAGGCTCACAGTACAATGGCAGTCAAACCTTCTCTGATTGTGGGGAGCCCCTGGGAGCCCCACAGCACCAGGAGCTCCCCACCTCATCATAGTTGGTGTCATTCAGATCCTCGTCATCATCATCTGCAGCCTGGCTCTTTTTCATTTGGTCCCCAACGGTCCTCTTGCCTGGGGGTGCATGGCGGTCATCCACAGGATCATTTGCATCTCGGGCAGGTCCAATGTCTGACCGGGTGGTGAAGCCAGTGGCGCTGCAGGAGACCCAAGATGCCCATTTCTCTGGGGAACCTTATCCTTGTGTTGCTCCCTCCACAGTCGTCCCATAACAGCTTTTCCGAACAACCCTAGTGCCAGTGAATCACATTCACCCTGCTCTCAAACATCACCAGTCTGCTTTGCTCTTCACGAAAAAGCCTTATGACCTAGCCTGGAAGATTACCAATACTCTCTGGTCACCCTACATTCTCCTTGAGAAATTCAGCAAGCCAGCAGACCTCCCTGCTCCCAAGTCCCATGGCATATTTCCACAATCTGCTGGCCTTCTCACCCTCCACACCCAACCAGACCCTAAACCCAGTTCGATCCATCCAGGCTCTCGCCCATCCTTGGGCACAGCAGCTCTGGGCTGTTTAAGCTGATGATAGCAGTGCACCCAGGCACCAAGCCATCAGCTGCGCCTCCCTATCTCTATTCCCCCTCTGTCCCATTTCTTGCCAATTTCTAAGTCCGCCTGGGAACTCTCTCCCCCCCACACCCGGACTCCCGTCCCGGTCCCAGCTGGGAAACCAGCTAACCACCCTGCCTCTAGCATTTCTGTACTCCAACAGAGCTCCACCGCGAGAATGGTCTCTGATGCCCACGGGCACCCGCCGCGGACTGCCTGCAGCTCGACATGGTTCACAGGCAACCCACTCACAGGTGTCGGCCATTCCTTCATTCCCCTGCGGCCTCGTCTTCTTAAGCTGCCCCCACACAAAAGGTCAGTTTCTGCCGTGACGCTGCCATGTCTCCACATCCCTAAGTCCAGCTGGGCTTTATGTGCTGGATTCCCTGAATGCTAGCACCTCAGAGTCCAAATGCGTTCCTCTTTAAGCAGTGATTGCGCAAATGCCTCCCCTCTCCCAGCGCACTGCCGCCCCCGAGGAGGGCGCCGACGCCGGGCCTGCTCACCCCACGGATGCCAAAAACACCCCGAGGAGCAGAGACCCACTTTTCTAATCAAGTTAACAACCGCACAGGATGACAATGACTGCTCCTTTATTCCATTTACGGAGGTCTTCCGTGCGACCGGCGCGAGGAACCCAGGCGCCCGTCCCACAGGTGCCACGCTTGGCCCCGGGGCTGGGACTTCAGACAAGCAGGCGGTGGCAGCCAACGCTCCCGGAACACTGGGCAGGGGGAGCGGCCCAGACCCCGCAAAGGGTCGGCCACCGGGCGCAGCGAGGCCTGCGCGGCCGGCGGAGGACGGAGGCAGACCCTTTCCGGCTCCTGACACAAGCCAGGGGTTACAGTGCTGCCCCCGCCGCCCGGCAAGACGGAGCTGCCGCCGTCCGGAGACCACAGGCGACCCCGGCGCCGCGCGCAGCTAAACCCGAGGCTCGCGCACGGGCAGCGGCAGGGCTGGCCCCGGCCGGCCGATCGGTGGGCCCTCCCCGCAGACACCGAGGGACAGCCGGCAGCCCGCAGCCCCCGACGGTCAGGGCCCGGCGCTCCCGGCGGAGCCGCCCGCCCGCGCTCACCCCCGGCCCAGCCCCGGCACGTAGCCGAGCGGCGCGGGCATGCCCAGGAACGGCTTCTTTTTCTTGTTCATGGCTCCCGGACAACGAGGGCCGGAGGCGGAGGGCCGAGGAAGGGCGCCGGCGGCGGCAAGAGCACGGACGCGCCGCTTCGCTCCTCAGAAAAGCCCCGCGGAACTGGCGTCACAGCGCCCCGGAAGCAAAGCTCGCGATCCGCAGGAAGTCCCGCCCGCCTCTGATCCCCGACTTCCGGTCTCGGCCTTTTCCACCCCGCCCCCGCCCGAGCTGCGGCACGCGCACGCGCAGGAGTGGCCGTTCGTGCCGAAGCCGCGGCGGCCGGGGCGCCGCGGCGCCACTGTCCTGGGCTAGTCCTGCGAGACCTCTGACGAGCCTGCGGCACTCCGATTGCCGCGCCATTTCTGGGATTTCCGAGGAGATCTTCCCGTGCGAGCAGGACCCACGAGTCCCCTCGCGCTGAGCTCGGCCGCCGGTGACCCTCGGCCGCCCCAGGCCGCGGGCAGACCCGAACACGCCTGTGCCGCGCTGCACCTGCCCAGTGGTGTGCACAGCTGTGTAGGGCAGCACGTCGTGACTGCGGGCATACAGCCCGCGCTCCGGTGTACAGACTCTGGTCCAGCTCCTGGGCTCCAGTTCGAGCCCTGGTGCCGGTACACCCCACCCCGCTGCGGCGGCGGACCTGGTGGGAGCCCAAGCCCAAGACGGTTAATTCGCGAACCTACCCCAATGTGGCAGATGGATGGGGAAGCAGTCAGTATGTGGGTATGGGTGCCACCACTCGTGGTGGGTTCCATGCCGATCGGTACATGTGTGTTGCTGGGCATGAGAACCCAGACACATCAGAGCCCTTGTGCTCATGTTTTCAGTGGACACGTCTGACAAACTCCGCACGTACTGCTGCATGTCCCTGCGCACTCTGCTCGGTGTGCAGCTCATCCTCTGACCCCCAACACGCCTACCTGGGTAAACCAAGCAAAAGTCAGCTGACTGCAAGCCTGACCTGCTGGAGCAGGAAGGCCCGGCCCACCCTAGCTCTTCTCACTGGGGTCCGGGAGCAAACGCTTCTGTCCTGCACCTCCCCAAGCCAGCCCCTCTCAGCGGCGCACGCTGGGCGCTGAGCCAGACTCCGGCGGAATTTGGGAGCTCAGAGTGTGGCAGGGATAGCAAACCTCGAGCTGGCTTTTCTGGGGAAGTAAGTGCCCCACTGATGGAGGGTGTGAATGAAGGAGACTGGGAAAGAAATTAAATAGGAAAATTGAGGAAGCGGTTGGGAAGGTCGGTCTAACCCTTGCCTCCCACGCGGAGGGGACAAATGGGGGCCCCTGCGTACACCTGGAGTCCTTGTAGGTGCGGAGACGCCCGTCCTGGACCCTTGCCCAGGCGCACGGCGGCCCCTCGCCCTGCCAGACACCCTTGGCGTGCGCAGGCTCGCGCGCCGCGCCGCCGACACACCTCAGCGCTCCCGGAGCGGGCGGGCGGGCTCCGGCTCAGCGCAGGTGCCTCGCCGCGCAGACTCGCCGGGCGCGGGGACCGGCTCCCGCGCGGGGCCGGCTGGGGCGGGGCAGCGGCGCGAGTTCCCCGCCGGCCACTCGGGCCGCCCTGCGCCCGGCGAGGGGCGTGTGCAGGGCCCGGGACCGCGGGCCCCATGTTCACGGA